>CM065718.1:5710646-5735646 GCA_033310375.1 Conus canariensis | reverse complement strand
GTGAAGGGCTCAAACTTTGATGGTCATCATGTGGAGGTAGTGAAGGGTCTGATGGTCATTATGTGTAGGTAGTGAAGGGTTTGATGGTCATCATGTGGAGGTAGTGAAGGGTCTGATGGTCATCATGTGTAGGTAGTGAAGGGTTTGATGGTCATCATGTGGAGGTAGTGAAGGGTCTGATGGTCATCATGTGTAGGTAGTGAAGGGTCTGATGGTCATCATGTGTAGGTAGTGAAGGGTTTGATGGTCATCATGTGGAGGTAGTGAAGGGTCTGATGGTCATCATGTGTAGGTAGTGAAGGGTTTGATGGTCATCATGTGTACGTAGTGAAGGGTTTGATGGTCATCATGTGTAGGTAGTGAAGGGTTTGATGGTCATCATGTGTAGGTAGTGAAGGGTTTGATGGTCATCATGTGTACGTAGTGAAGGTTTGATGGTCATCATGTGTACGTAGTGAAGGGTTTGATGGTCATCATGTGTAGGTAGTGAAGGGTTTGATGGTCATCATGTGTACGTAGTGAAGGTTTGATGGTCATCATGCGTAGTTAGTGAAGGGTTAAAACTTTGATGGTCATCATGCGTAGTTAGTGAAGGGTTTAAACTTTGATGGCCATCATGTGGAGGTAGTGAAGGGCTCAAACTTTGATGGTCATCATGTGGAGGTAGTGAAGGGTCTGATGGTCATCATGTGGAGGTAGTGAAGGGTCTGATGGTCATCATGTGGAGGTAGTGAAGGGTCTGATGGTCATCATGTGGAGGTAGTGAAGGGTCTGATGGTCATCATGTGGAGGTAGTGAAGGGTCTGATGGTCATCATGTGGAGGTAGTGAAGGGCTCAAACTTTGATGGTCATCATGTGTAGGTAGTGAAGGGTCTGATGGTCATCATGTGGAGGTAGTGAAGGGTCTGATGGTCATCATGTGGAGGTAGTGAAGGGCTCAAACTTTGATGGTCATCATGTGGAGGTAGTGAAGGGTTAAAACTTTGATGGTCATCATGTGGTGGTAGTGACCGTTCCAATGCCCTCTTTCAGTCCCATTTTGTTTCTCTCTTCTCGCCCCATCAGATTTTAACTTGTGTGAATAAAGATTTAGAAATAGAGGGGTTAATTACCGCCTAGGACACAGACAAACACAGTACAGGACGAAACACGTGTCCTGTACTTTGTTTGTCTGTGTCCTTGGCGGTTACTAACCCCCTCTTTTTTTCTTCTGAATTTTGCTTTTTTCCGGCCTCAGTCACTCCGTTTTGATAAGCCTGTGTTCAACCGTTCTTGTCTCTAACGTGTCTTTAACCTAAAACTTTTTCGTGTTTTATCTATCTATCTATCTGTCCGTCTGTCTGACTCTGATGAAAAAAATATCAGTTTAGGTGTTGATCGAATCTACGTTTCAGCAAATTCACGTAAAATCTGCCCACACTTCTTATGTAATCCGTATGAAGTCGAAATATTCGATTAAAAAGCAGTGCATGTATTGCAATTGTCTGATACGTCCTACAAATACATACATTATTGTTCCAGATCGTCAGGCAGTATGTGTTCTGGTCGCTTGGAAAGGGAAAAGGAGGAGAAGATCAAATGGTGTAAAATACCAACATTTCAAACATCAGAGACTCACTTGAATTTTGTTTCTGCGCTTACGGCTCATTCGCCTGCACAACCTTCGCATTTGTTGGCGTTGCTGTTATAACTGTGTAGTTTTGAGGTCGTAGTCCGGCAACTCGAGGGTGAGAATTAAATCACCAGAATGGGGTCTGGGAGTCCATTTTCAACACTGTCTGCCGGTATGTCCTTTTTACGTATTTCTGTCGTACATATGTTTTTTGAAATAATTAAATTTTCTTTCCATGATTGTAGAGAAAAAAGCGGGATGTATGACGCACTCGACACAGGGAAGTTTTATGTGCCTGAATAACTTCAGTATTTAATATCTAAGTCACCTTGATACTGTCCTCGTGTCGACACTTCCCTTGCTCGAACTTCACTCTACTCGGCAGCAGTGGGAACATCAAGCAGGGGAGGATCCCCTCTCAGTTATCTCCACTGTCTCCCGAAGGGACAGACCCGTAAGGTAAGGTAACGTTGCTTACAGCCCAGCCGACCGTAAAGGGCCATATCTGAGCTGGCACCGCGTTGAAGTCAACTCACAAGTCATGAAAACAACAACAACAACAACAACAACAGCAGAACTCATTCACACAACGCTTTAAAGTACACATTCTAAAACACCGGGAATTTCGTTTAAAATCTATCTTCCGTAAAATCTTAGATTAAAATGTTGATCTCTTTCAGAAATTGAAAGATCACATCAGGTGGGACATCTCTGAACAATCTTTTCATGGAGTCTGCTGTAAAGTGTTTATGTCTCACATCATGCAAGTCCCAAGTCTCTAAAAGAATATGTTTCACGGCGAGTTGAACATGACATGGAATGCACCACGGAGCTTCTTCACTTTTTAAATGAGCATGGGTGTGAAAGGAGTGGCCTGTGTGCAAACGGTATAAGACTATGCCCTTGTAACACGGTAAAAACTCTTTCAGGTTTGGACAGATTTGGAAGTTTGTTATTTGTCTGTGGGTTTCATTCCTCTGGCCAGGGGTCTTTGATATAAGGCTGGGCTACCGCTCTTCAGCTGTGCCCAATAGTATAAGTCTGCACAGGTAACTATGTGAAAAATTCACATACAAACAATAAGGACGATGATCAAATATTGAACTGGAGGCGTCTTGAGCAGGAAGCATATCGAACTGGGGAATTACTGAAGCACTCATTTAGATCGAAGTCTTACAGATTGTTCAATAAACATTGTATAATACACCTGCTCTTTGTGTCCTTTTCTCCCCAAAGGGGGAGCTTCTCTCTTTTCTTGCCTAGGAGATGGCAGCCCTGCAATGGCCCCGTGCTGTCGGGTATCGTTAAATTGAAAATAATTGATGGAGAGGTGTAGGTTGGGAGGTGCGGGGGGCAGGTCGGGGAAAAGGGGGACTGTTATACGATAGAAAAAATATGTGAACACAGAGCGGGGTAAGCGACAGCGGAAGGGACATAGGGCCGAGTCATACCTGTGTATGAAAGAATGGAGTGAGGACTGAAGCACTTCTGGGTAGGGGAGGTGGGTGAGTGAGTGGGTGAAGGGGCAGATGGGCAACGTGAAAGAGCGACAGCAAGAAACAGAATCCCTTCATTGAAGAATTCCATCAAACCCGTTCGCACGACCTGCTTTAACAGCTTAGCTGGTGGTCGTTTGCAATTCTCACCTTGGTGCGAATTTCCCTCCACCTTGTCTGCCCCTTAGCAAGTGTTCTCTGGTGGTGGTGTTGAGGTCGATTTCCTCGCAAAACAGGGCGGGACATTTACACAAAACTTACCAAAGCCGTTTGAACTCAACTTCAAAGACGAGAAGGGTGGTGGTTCGAATCTGGGTGTTGTGTGTTGGTACGCACCTCAGCGGATTTACTGCTGGAGTATTTGATGGTGACATAAAAAGTTTAGCCCTGGGCTGGGCGCTATAAAGTTCTGGCAGGTGGGGGACAAACGAACGAACGAACAACTTTAGCGAAACAATCGTCCTGTCGTGTGTGATGTAAGGTCGAATGAGCGCTGTTGTGAACATCCCCCGCCCGTTCTTTCGTCCTATTGTATGCTTTTTCAACAAGCAGGCTTTAAAATGTTCCGACTCGATTCAAAACAACTAGCCCCCAAATAAACAAATGATCCACACATATACAGACGCACGCACGCACGCGCGCGCACACACACACACACACACACACACATACCTTCTTTTCCCATCTCCCTATTCCCCTTTTTGCCCTTCTCGATTTCTGTTTGTCTCTGAAATGACGCCTCTCACAGTTCTTAAGTGAGAATGGGATGCACACAAATGACATTCATCTTTCTCTCTGTTTGTGAAACTTGGACACTGAAAGAGATCTACAAAGAAGCATCCAGGCGATTGAAATGAGATGTTATCGCACAGTCCTATACATGTCAGAAACAGATTCTTTTATATGTGTGTGTTTGTGTGTGTCACCAATGAACAAATGGACGAAATAATCAGGGCAGGCGCTGGTTCCCTTAAAAACCTGCTGACAACAGTCGAGAATCGAAAACTGAAATGGTGTGGACACATTTCTCGATAATTTGACCGCACATAAAAAAAGAAACTTTTGCGAGGAACTCTACCAGGAAACAGATGAGACAGAGAGACAATATTGCTTATAGCCCAGCCGACCGCAAAGGGCCATATCAAGGCTGTTACCGCGTTGAAGTCAACTCAAAAGTCATTAAAAACAAAATTCACACAACCCTTTAAGGTACACCTTCTAAAAACACACCGGAAATTTTGTCCTCTGTAAAATCTTAGATGAAAAATGTTGATCTCTTTCAGAAACTCAAAGATGACGTCAGGTGGGACATCTCTGAACAGGTTTTCTTGGAGTCTGCTGCAGAGTGTTTGCGTCTCACATCATGCAAGTTCCAACACACTAAAAGGATATGTTTCATTGTGAGTGGTACAGGACCTGGAATGCACCACAGAAAAGGCGCAGACAAAGAGGTGAGAGGACAACATCCACGAATGGATAAACCTGACCGTTAGTGAGAGTGGCAAAGGACAGACGACAATGGAGGACTGTCAGTTCCACTGATGCCCCAACAACTCAAAGGACTGATGATGATGATGATGATGATGATGATGATGACGACGACGACAACGACGACGATGATGATGATGATGATGGTGATGAATGATGATGATGATGATGATGATGACGACAACGACGACGACGACGATGATGATGATGATGATGATGATGGTGAGTTACCTTAAGAACATCACAAAGTAAGAAAGACACAGTAAAGGAGTGGGGGGGGGGGGGGGGGAGACATCCAAGCGAAGGAGGCAGAGGGAGAGCAGGGGAGAGAGAACACACTCCACCATGATGGAGAAAAGTCCCAGTACCCTGGCTGAGAGGTAATTTTTATCACCGAATCACTCCAAGAACGTCCAAAGGCACACTTGTTGAAAAGTGTAGTTCGTTGCAGATGATTTACGTTAATTATTATTCATCTTATAAATTGGGGAAAAAAACCAGCAACAATAAAACTTATTAATAAAAAGTCTAGATACACTAAGCTCTGAAAAATCAGTCACAGTAACATAATCTATTCAGCAGTCACAGCCGTTTACGTGAATACCCAGTATCACGCGACAGTATTATGTTGGGAGTTCTAAGGCTGCACCATCTATGTACACAAGTCCAAAACATATCAGGTTTGCACATTCAATCCATCCACCGTTCACTCACCACCCTACAGGTCCAACCTATTCATTTCAATGGAGTCGACCCTTGGCCACGTTCCCCCATCTCTCCACTAAAAGTCACTAAAGCATCTTTTGCCCCAATGTGTGCAGCTCCTTACAGACATGTACCTTGTTTCCATCAAACACTAGACTGAGCGTAAGCTTAAAGAAGGTGAATCTGAGACGGGGTTCTTTAAGCTTGTTCATCTCTCTCTCTTTTTAATTTTTGACGTGATCCTGTTTGTGCTGTTGGTGCGCAGAATATTCTCTAACTTCGCCGCCATTGGTGAACACTGTTTACAAAATTGACTTTTCAGGTTTGCCATAGGCAGCGTTCTCTCTTCATCCCACTTCCAAAAGTTTGGTCATGTAAGCATGTCCTCTTGTTCGTGTGTGTGTGTATGTGTGTGTGTGTGTGTGTGTGTGTGTGTGTGCGTGAGAGAGAGAGAGAGAGAGAGAGAGAGAGAGAGAGAGAAGAGAGGAGAGAGCGAGCGTTCGCGGGTATGTGCATAGACAATACGTAAACACGTTTTCCACGCACGCACACGCCAACGCATTCCGCCCTTTTCAAAAGAACCAGTTGTGGATGTAATACAATGTAAGAATTTATTGCCATACTATTGATATATTAAACTCGCACACAAACAGGTACACACAGAGAAACGCACACACTCAAACACAGACACAAACACGAGTTCCGTTCAGGTTTGGCACAGACGTGTCCAACACCAACATGTTACAATTAGTATACTGGTCGACATGTTGCAAAATACAAGATGAAACGAATGGAATGATTTCTGTTTTATGATAACGTGTTATCTAATGATCCTTTAGCTCCCAAAAATTTGTCAACCATGTGTCGGATTTATTTTCTTTTTTCCGGTTCACGTGCAACCATGTTATTCATTAGAGCCCTTTTATATTCACACACACACACACACACACACACACACACACACACACACACACACACACACACGCACCACTTCACAGACTCATTCATCCATTTGTTCAAACAGCCAAACACCTCTTCACTTTCGTTTCAAGGTGTGTTCAGCAAGTGCGTCGCTACTCTTAACGTTGTTCTCGTCAGAGATTTAAAAAAAAATACACTTTAGTCGTGAAGATGAATATCAACCTATGCGAAATCAACCTGCTCATCATGACAAAGTCAGGAACCTTAACTCGTTGGCACACGTCCAGTGTACATTTCTTCACGCACCTCGCTCACTACCATGGTCTCCACACAGGAGACGGAAGCCGCTCCGGATTATTCATCACATTGTTGTTGACGTCACCTCCGGCGCTGGGCGGCGACGCTTCCGGTGTATGCTGAAGAAGAGGAGGAGACGACCCCGCGGCACTAGGTCCCGGACTGCGGGAAGTCGTCTTCTCTGTCTCCACATCAGCTGGAGGAGGTCTGCTTGGAGGACACGTGAAGTTCGTTTCCACGGCAGAAGCGGAGTGGTCTGGTACTCGCACACTTGCTGAAGTGTAGCTACTGACGTAAGGCACAGTGTACGGGAAACACGTGGCAAAGGCCGCAGGGAAAGCACTAGAATTGTGAACAACTGGTCCCAGTGTGCTGGGGGAAGATTCAGAGGGTGAAGGGCAGTGCTGGGACCTTTCACCGGCACAACGTGTGACTGGAAAGGGAAGGCAGACACAACACCGTTGGGAGCAGACAGCGGCGCGCGAAGAGCGGGTGCCGGGATCAAAATATTCAGAGGAGCAGCGCTGCCATGCTGATGGGTGGAACCAGCACTCCCACTATGAATGGAAGAGATCTGAAGAACAGGAGTGGACACGCTGGAATTGGGAGCAGGTGGTCGAGCATGAGCAGTGGTGCTGGCGGCAGTTGTACAGCCTGCAGCAGAGACCTGAAGACAAAGACTGGGGGTAGCAGAAGCTGGAGTGTTAGGGGAGGAGGTCTGAGGATGGAGAGTGACGTCAGTAGCAGCAGTCCCTTCTCTGGGGACCGTTTGCTGCTGATCTACCACGATGAACACGTTGCCACCACAAATCAGCTTCAACGGCCCAGCCAAGTTCATGCCATTGCTCTCGGACTTACACGTCTTCTGCTGCGTCGTGGATGGCAGACATGTTGACGACGACGACGATGACGACGACACGCAATGCTGAAAAGGAGTCACGAACGCCGTGGCGGCTGCGGCGGATGACGTTTCGGTAGGGTCGGGTTTGACGTCATCGGCTGTGAGGTCACCAAAGGTTCTAACCTTGATCTCGTCATCGCTGGAAAGTTCGGAAGCACTGTCGGTGAGACGACTCCTGCCCAGGAGCTCGTCATCAAGGGGGGCAGGCAGGAAAGGAGTGACGGGTGGCAGTGTGGTGGATCTGGCCGGTGATGCCTCGGCCACAGTCTCCTCTCTGGCGGACAGCTGCTCCTTGCAGTGGGAGAGAAGCTTGTGGCGGACGTCGGGCAGAAGGGACACGTGGTCATCAAGGAAGGACTCCACCTCCTCCAGACATCGGCTGAAACCTCGGACGAACGGGACTCCCTCCCCTTCAGCCTTGTCCGCCGGGCCCCGCCTGTCGGTGGATTCTGGGAACAGAGAGATAATGTTGTTTATAGCCCAGCCGACCGCAAAGGGCCATGTCAGGGTTGATTCTAGGGACCGGGAATAAATGCGACTGGTTGACATAATGGTGTCATGATCTACATTGTTCATTTTATTTCCAATCACTTTGTTTCAATCTTGTTCATTCCAAAGAGGGACATATATATGGCTATACTACTTCAGAAATAATAGTTGGTTTTGAAACAGTATTAATAAGGATGAAAAAACAAAAACAAAAACAAGACACGACCACTCCAGTCACATGATTGAAAATGAAATAGCCACACAGAAGGACCACGCGAAACTGCGTGTGTGTGTGTGTGTGTGTGTGTGTGTGTGTGTGTGTGTGTGTGTGTGTGTGTGTGTGTGTGTGTGTGACATCAGACTTACTACTATATTGTAAAACACATCAAAGAAATTTTGAACCCTCAGCAAGCCACGACACAACAGTAACTAAAAAAACGAACATTTTTAACAAAATACATATGTTCATAAAGTTCAGAAAAAAGCCCCCGAGGGATGATGGTTAAGACGGCGGAACGAGGCTTTTGGCTTCGCCTCCCATAATACCATGCCCTAGACACAGTGTACCTGTGAAAGCTCACAGCCTCTTCGACCATTCAGCAGTGAGATTTTAATCTTGAAGCTTTTACATAAATCAGTACAATACAAACTTGTCTCGCTGAAAAGGATAAAAAAGCATCCCCAAACGGCAATGATGACCTTTACGACGGAAATCATCTCTTTCATTCCACACAGCTTACTGTGTTCCAGATCGGCTCAAGGTTACATTTCCATAGCTTTATGACCGTGTATTAGCTTAAGGTTACATTTCCATAGCTTTATGACCGTGGATTAACTTAAGGTCGTAGATCAGCTCAAGGTTACATTTTCATAGCTTTATGGCTGTAGATCAGCTCAAGGTTATATTTCCATAGCTTTATGGCTGTAGATCAGCTCAAGGTTACATTTCCATAGCTTTATGGCCGTATGGGCAGTGAACTGTTTGATGTTCACATTATCTGCGGTACAGCATGATGAACGGCGGACAACAGAGCTCTCTGTCCGCCATCCCTCGCCTTCCGTCGTTTTAACCTTCCATGGCTTGAATCAAGTACCCATTTACGTCTGGGTAGACAGAGAAGGGGGTTCAAGCCGTAAACATCCGGACTCTTGGGTTGTTTGACCCCATGAGCGTCAGCTCCAAAAGCAAACGCTTTTACCACCAAACTTTTAGGGACTTGACTCTGTCATTAGCAAATAAGAATGGAGTGTGTTTGAGGTGAAAGTGCAATTTTCTTCACATACATAATTGATTTCACATGGCCAAAATAACCTTACTGTTTTCATGAAATTGACTGCCGTAACCGAGTCACAATGATTATACATTGCACCTACAGTAATCATATTCAGTGGACCTCTAACTACAGCATACAACAATAATAGCAACAGCAGATAACAACAGACAACAAGAACAATAGTGGACAACAATAGACAACGATAGAAACACTAGACAACACACACAAAATGTACGTGACAGTAAGCAACAACAGTAATAAAAGACACAAACAACAATTAACAGTACTTCACACAAACATGCCCAATGACAATAAAGAGAAGAACACTATAAGCAATAAACATCAATGATAGGCAACCATAAACAACAATAAAGGACAAGAAAACCCCACAACAACGAAACATGCGACGGCAAACAACAATAGATAACAAACAACAATGATAATGAATAATAAGATAATAACAACAAACAAAAAAAACTAAACTAAAGCAACAACAACAAACACACTGGAGAACAAATAACAAGTTCAACAACATGAACAACACACAACCAGAACGAACAACATGAACAACACACAATCAGAACGAACAACATGAACAACACAATCAGACAACAAACCAGAACGAACAAACACAAAACCAGAACGAAACATGAACACACACAACCAGAACGAACAACACACAACCAGAACGAACAACACACAACCAGAACGAACAACAGACGCGTCACTCCAAAACAAGTCAGGTCAGATAAAAGAGTTGTCACAAAACAAACAACAACAACAACAAATGACACCATCTCAGACACCCCTCCTACGTCCCGACCTGTCTTCCTGTGGGCAATCTTCTTGATGTAGTCCACGGTCATCTCCAGGATGTCGGCCTTCTCCAGTTTGCTGGGTCTGGGGGTCTGCGACAGAGCCAACACAACACCCTTCTACTATAGTCGCCATCCGCCTGGTGTATCGTGCAGCCGACCACTACGGCCGTCTCTGTGCCAATCACGACTGTCGGGACAGCCTCTTTAAGTGCCACATGTGCATGCCGCGATCAAGATGCCTAGCGAGAAGGAAGAGGCGGGTGCGTGCGCGCGTTCACACACACACACACACACAACACACACACAACACATACGCACGCACTCACACACACACACACAACGCAAGCACTCACACACACACACACAACACACACACACGCACACACAAACATGTACACACACGCACGCACGCACGCACACACACACACACACACACACACACACACACACACACACACACACACACACAAGCGATTTATCACAGCGAAAAGAGGTGCAATGCCCGGTGCCATGTCTACTGCCCACACAGTCAGAAGTCATCACTATAAAACATCCACCACTGTCCACTGTACTTCACCAGCTGGACTGTGGCTGCCCACAGCTTGACCAGAGACATTTCCCCTTAGGGACAGGGACGGTCAGCAAACCTCTGTCACCATCCTGCATTTTATGAAGTGCTGTCTCTCAGTGCTGTTTATGGTGTATTCTTTATTTTCTTGAAGGTTTCGCAGAGATAAAAACCATTATTAAAGAGGTACGTGCGCGCGCTTGTGTGTCATTCGTTTTTAAGGTCGATTTTTTTTTTGTCTTTGAGGCTTCGCACTTCTTCAATTCCACAAGGAACTTGATGAGGAAGGAAGATATTTATATCCTTCTTTGTGTCTGTCCCTGTCACATAGTATTCAGTTGATTCCGGGTGCAACTGAATAATTTTTGCTACTCTTCGCTGATGACGTGAATTTGTTATTTGAGATTCCAACTGGAATTCCAACCGGCCAAGGGTAAGAAAGCTGTTCTAAAGGTCCACTGTTACATGCCAGATCTACGTTCTCTTGATCCCAATGTATTTTGGAACCTTTCAGAACACAGATCGAACTTATTCTGACTTATACAGTAGAAATCCGGGGACTTGAAAACAACCCGGCGACGGAGACATTTCATATGTTTGCAACTAAAAGTATTCCTATGTGTGTCAGTTCACTCTCCCAACAGACGGGCAGACGTGCATCATGTATAAAGACTGCTTCAAAACGTTTAAAATATCGACTGAAATTGATGAGACTGTCCAAGACAACATGCTTCTATACCAGCAGGAACTGCTCATCACAACTGGACATCCGAGATTGGCAAAGTTTTAGTCTAAAATGGTTTTGGCACCGCTTAAACCAAGGAGTTGGATGCCGGGTGAACTTCATAACTAAATTAAGGATGGTTTCATATGTAATCGTAAACAGAACTAGCGCTTACTTAATAGAAGGTATGATACACATTTAAGTGCTCGTTTGAAGCTGAAGAACATTTGTCATGAATCACGAGCAAACGGTAAAGAAACGCACTCGCTAAATTCAGATTACGAGTGTGTGGGCTCAAAATCCACAGAAAAAAAAACCGGGTGAATGAATTTCTGTATGCTTCAAGAATGTGGGACTAATAATGAAAATGAAATTCGCTTTCTATTTACAAGTTCGTTGATTTTGCACGAAAATACAACTATTCTGATGGCATTTCCAGTCTACATGAAGAAAACGTGATGATTTATTTGCAACAAACACAGATGAAAAGCGCTTTGTGCCAGTTACATTTGCTGCAAAGGTTTTTGGATATGAAGAAATCAAATTGACAAACAACAAATAAAAAAGTGTCGAAACTTAATGTACACAACCTAGTGATACAGTTGAATTCTTTATCACTGATATGTGAATAATTGATATATAATCAATATGTATCATCAAGCAATGCTGTATGACAAAACTGAGACATCGATGCAACCCCCTCGTCAAAAAGCCTGGTAATGTTCAGCGTTCAGTGTCTCTCTCTGTCACAACACACATGAAATACCTTGTTGTCCCGCTCTGCTGAATTCTGAAACGAATGCATCCCTCCCAAACCACAAGCCAAGCCTTGTTTCTTCCCGCTAATGTCAAATCAAAATGATAACACACTCAATTGCTCACGTTTGGATTCTGTCTGACGTTTTCGACAGACGACCTGAAGTCGTTACAAAATATGGCGATCAATATTTGGGGCATAATTACACTGTTGTACAGATGTAGTTATATGCTGAGGTCCCCCCATTGTGAGTAGTTTATATATCTGGCTTGTGCACACTTGCTGCGTTTTTCTGTTTATATCGTTGACATTTACCTACACAGAAGAAGAGAGAGAGAGAGAGAGAGAGAGAGAGAGAGAGAGAGAGGAGAGAGAGAGAGGGGAGAGAGAGAGAGAGAGAGAGAGAGAGAGAGGGGATCCACAATGTCAGTGGCATGCTACCGGATACTATGTCCTTTACCTTTCTGTCCATGTATCAGGCAGAAGGAGACAGAGATGGAGGGTGGGGAAAGGGGTGGGGTGAAAATGTGTATGTGCATTGCTTGTATGTATGCCTGAACCTGATCATACATTTTCTTTTACATTTTTATTTTCACTGCGAGTGAATGTATATGCGTGTGCGCATGTGTGCGCGCGCGCCCGCCGTGTCTGTGTGTGTGCGTGTTTGTGTGCTCGCGTGTTCGGGGAAGGGGGGGGGGGGGAGGAAAGAAGCTAGGTGGTGGGAAAAGGAGGAAGGAAGGGTGAAAAATCTTGAGATGTGAAAAAGTATGCACAAGCGTGCTCTCTCTCTCTCTCTCTTGCGCGCAAGCGCATGTTGTGTGTGTGTGTGTGTGTGTGTGTGTGTGGAAGAGAGACGTGCGTGAATATGTGTGTGTGTGTGTGTGTGTGTGTGTGTGTGTCGCTGCGCGCGCGCGCGTGCGCACGCGCACATCTGTGTTGCTTGTGTACGCAATATCGCGAACGTGTTCGTATTGGCGCTAACAGGACGACCCGCTCTCTCTCTCTCCCCTTTTTCATCCCCCGGTCAGTGACCTCCCCTGCCTACCACTGTGGAATGCCCTCGTGTCATTGAACCGCCAAACAAAAATTTAACGAATCCCTTCCTCATTCTGCCATCTCCTATCCCTCTTCCTGTTTCCTGCTTATGCCCCCCCCCCCCTCCCCTCCTTTCCTGCCCCAACCTCCCCCATCGTCATTCTCCCTCAGTTTGACCTGTCGGGATTTCACCCACAAGTTTGGCCTCCTACCCTGCACGCACGGTGAACAGTGCTGCAGGGGATCCACTGAGTAAATCTAGCACTGGAGAGACAACGAACAAACGAAGGATCGAATGATCCCCCCCCCCCCCCCCCCCACACACACACACACACTTCTTTACCACGGTAATGAGATCAGCAAACTAAACATACCTTTTCCCACCTAGTTGGGGATACTGAAAACATGAACAATACTGTAAAAAAGCACACAGAAAGTCTGCAAATTATTACAACCATAGGCAAAGAAAGATTTTGTTATATTAAGCCTGTATAGGGAAGGGAAGTAAGAGAAGGGAGGGAAGGGGAAGTGGTGCTGGTGGAGTTAGATGATCTTTGTGACGTTTTCGCTTGGCTGTGAGTACCAAGAGTGTATCCAGAATGATTGCACAGATTTGTAAACACACTCCTCAGTGATGCAGGGGATGGAATATCGCGCAGAGCTTACGTCCCTTCGCCTTCTCAATTCTTTGTGCTTTTATCCCTGCGCACTGCTTTTTCCCCCACGTGCAAGGTAGGTTTTTCCCTTGTGTAAGAGGTTTGTTTTAACTATGCTAAGCGTTTTTTTTTCTGTCCACTTTTTCCCCAAGTTGGATGTGCCCCCCCCCCCCCCCGCCCCATCCCTCCTTTATATGATCCCCCCCCCCCCCCCCCCCCCCCGACGTAGAGTGACTTTCCACTGCATTGGGTGATTTTGTGTGCACTTTTTTTTAATACAGGATTTTTTTAAGATGTGATTTTTCTCTTTCCTATGCCTGGTGTACATGTACAATGCAAGACATACTTTCCCTGAGCTGGATGTTTTTCTGTATCTATTCTGTGTGTATTTCTTTTTTATTTTCTGGTGCGATTACTTTTTTTATGGAGCAGGGCATATTTATTCATATAAATTCAATGTTATTTTTCTTGCTGTTTTTTTAATGTATGTCTGAGGTTTTTCTCCATGAAGGAATTTTTTTCCTTGGTTGTAATTTTTTTTTTTTTTACTTTTGCAAAGTTCTTTTTACGCAAGTTTGTTGTGAAGGGTGTGCTTTTTTGTTCGATGATGGTGTTTTTCCCTCTTCATTTTTTCTCTCCTGTGCAGGGTGCTGTTTTACTATACAGCGTTGTTTATTCTGTGACTGAATGCTTTTTACCTTCGCAGTGTGCTTTTTTCCCCCTGTACAAGGCTTTTTTTGTCCTGTTGTTGTTGTTTTTTTTTCTCTACGTTGAGGCGTTTCTTTTCCTGTGCTGGGGACGTTTCTTTCCTCCACTGAGATGTTTTTTTTTCCCCTGTACCAAAGTTTTTCCCTATGCTTTTTTTCTCCTGCGGAGGGTACTTTTGACCCACGCAGGATGTTTTACCTGTTCTAGTCTGGTGTGTACCTGTGCAGGATGTTTTACCTACGCTGGGGTATTTCTTCCAGTTTGCAGGGTGCGTGTATTCCTGTGCAGGGTGTTCTATTGTACGCAGCGTCTTTTTCCCTTGACAGAACGTTTGTTTTGCATACGGGGAGTTTGGTCCCCTGTAAAGTAATTTTTCTATTCAGAGTATTTTTCTTATGTGCAATGTATTCGTTTTCTATACGTTTTCCCCCTTATATATGATTTTTGTTTCCCAGTGCAGGGTTTTACTGATTTCAGTGCATGGTGGTTTTCTTGCAATGCGGCATGATTTTTCGATGCAGAGTGGGTTTTTTTTTCCTCCATGAAGGGTGTTCTGTTTTTCATCTTGAGGAGTTTTTCTCCAATGCATGGTATTCTTTTTTCACTACGAAAAATATTTTTTGTTTGTTTGGTTGGTTCTTGTTTTGTTTTGCCATTTAGTATTTTCCAGCGCAGGGTGTTTTTCCCTATACAGACTGTTTTATCTTATGCCGTTTCGTTTCTTTTCTATGCAGTGTGTCATTTGCCGCGCAGTGTGTTTGTTTGTTTGTTTCCAAAGCTCGAAGGTTTTCCCCTATACAGTTGATTGAAAAAGAAAAGATATTGCTGCTGTTTTCCTCAGCAGGGAATGTTTGTTCCTACAGAAAATAATATTTTCTATATATGTTTAGTTGCTCCCCATTCTGGGTGTTGTTCCCTTATACAGTTGTTTTCCTCATGCAGCTCTATACTGTATACAGATCCCCCCTCCCCCTTCACCGAGTGCGTTTTCCCCTTTTTACGCTGTTTTTTTTCCCCAGGCAAAGTGGGCTTTCCTCTCTGTGCACTTTTTTCCACTGATGTCTGACGCAAGATAGTGTTTAAGGCTTTCTTCCCTGTACAGGATGGATTTTCCGGTCATTTTTTTCTCTCCTAAACGTTCTTTGTTACCTGCAGGATGATAATTTCAAATTCTCTACAATCTTTACTTCCCTTTGTTCATGTGCAGAGTTCTCCGCACATTAGTTTCTTTCTCCTCCAAGACATTTTTTTCCCCATGAACATTTTCTTTTATGTGCACTGTTTTCTTCTGTTTTACACTGCCTTTCATCTTCCGTTGTACAAGTGTTCTTTTCGGGTTTTTTTTGTTTGTCCATGTTTTTTTTTTCTTTTTTGCACTTGCCCATTCATTTTTTTTTTTTTAATGAACGGCATTTCATTTTTGTTAAAGAATAGTTAATGAGCTGTCTACAGTACGATTGTCTCTGGTAAGAAAACGGCGTGTAGAAAAAAGAAGTGGGTCACGATACTTCGTTATCCCCAACTTCATGGATGGGACAGCTATTTATTTGTAGTTCATTTTCTGCACGTGAAAGTCGATTTCAACCTTATTTCCTGAATAAACAATGATGAATTTGTAAATCCATCTCAGCAAGAAGACATTCAAAGAAGTTCCTTAAAAATATATCAAAGAACTCCCCTCCACCCAGAAAAATACCCGTCCCGTCCCCCACCCCTTCCCGAGAGGATAAAAAACAGAAACAGCATGTAACTGGTAATCTCAGTCCCATCTCGCCCCAACAAAATTCTCTTGAGAATACTGGGACACTTGAGTAGCCTGTCTCCTCAGGGTATTTTCCACACACCACTTCTTCCGCCCCTCCCCTCCCAATCCTTCCCCCCTCTCCCTGCCACCCTGCACGTCTTCGTTCCTCCCTGTTGTCTTGTCTCTCGGGTAACGGGAAACCTGGACAAGCCATATCACTGTCCCTCCCTCGTCCTTTCCTTGCGAATGGGATTCTAGTTCTTCATATTACCACTCGGCCGTATCTTGCTCTTTCTGTTACTGAAGACTCTGTTTTCCTTGCTGTCTCTCATTTTCCCAGTGAGTCTGCCTCTGATTTTTTTCTCTCTTCTCATTTTTGTCATTTGAAAATATGCCTGAAATTGGCTTAACAATAAATATAAGCAATTTCTTTCAAAGAAATAGACGGCATTAACGATAATCATGATAACGACGATGATCATAATATTTTTTTACAAAATGATGACCATGTGATGATGATGATGATGACGACGTGATGACGATGATGATGACAAGCGCGTCGGTGAAACATTCTGGACTGAATGTGAGGTTTACGAACGGAAGAGAGGGAGATAAGGATGGGCGAGGCAGAGTGGGGCGTGGGGTGGATGGGGATGGGGTGGGAAAGGAACGAGGATCCAACAGTGCGTGCTCTACGGTCGCCCTCCACAGAAGCACAAACGACGAGTGTGTGTGTGTGTGTGTGTGTGTGTGTGTGTGTGTGTGTGTGTGTGTGTGAGAGAGAGAGAGAGAGAGAGAGAGAGAGAGAGAGAGAGAGAGTCTATGCGTGTGTCTGTGTGTGTTTACGTGTGTCACCTTCCTTGCCACCCAAGCGGTATTACCACGCTGATCATTCTGTCTATCCACACCCAGCCACACTCAGCTTTGTTCTGTCACACCTTGGCACCGTAGTCCACGAGAAGCAAGCACCCTGCATGTCATGTAATTTGAATTGCTCCCGGGAATACTAGAGACCTACGGACTGATTTACTGGGTCTTTGTTGACTTCATGGAAAATGATGGTAGACAGTACAAATCATTGGACCACATAACGTCATCAGTCCAACGGCTCAAATTTATTTTGTATTCTTTGCAGCCAAGCTGATCCTACAGATAACACAGGGCTGTAAATTCAATAAAATCGCGGAAGCAAGGTAACACACGAAAAACAAAATATGGGTTGAAAGACGAACCCACATTCCAATGTCAATGAATAACCCAGAACAAATCATTCTTGATTACATATCATCATATAAAACGAAATAGATTGTCAAGATTAGAAAAATGAAACTGCACGGGCTCGTTTCATGGTACAACAGCCTGGCAAAGACCACCTTGCATGGAGCAGTGCTTGGATGAAGGGGATGCAAATGGAAGAGCAGGTCTATGGGCAAAATCATGGGAAAAACAGGCCTGTCCTTCGCCTGAATTCTCAGTGGGCCACAACAGATGGGAAGGACCTTATGAGGAAGTCATCCGAGGTGCCTAAGCACACGGTACCCAGGGTCACAACTCGGACAACACCAGCAAGGCAAGACATGGTGGCATGTACGCGCTTTCTCTCTGTCATCTCGTTGTGCACTCCATCAAGCCAAACACACACCAGTGTCAAACCCCTGAGCATTGCGCTACCTTGTACAACTTGCCCGTTCTTGCCCTCAGTCCATCCATCTCCCTCTCCCTCAAATCCTGAGTCGTGCGTTTTTCCGCTTCGTTGCTCACGGGCGAGTCTTCAAGGCAATCAACCGTGTAATGGCCTTTGTCAGAAACGGAGACAGAAGACCCGTCTCGTTTGCGCCTGACGTGAAAATGTCCACTGCTCCCGTTCTGTGGAGTGTTTGTGGGATTTGCTGTGCCCTGGCCAACCCGGCGGCGACAACTGACCGTCTTTTGCGGGGTCATCTTCCGTAACTGTGGTCGCCCGACTGGGTCTAATCTGGTTTTAGAGAGAGGTGCTTGGTCTGTGTTGTCAGTGATCTGGATAATTAGGCTGCGTCGTCACTAGCTCCAAAGGATGTTTCAGATGGTCATAGGAGATACACATTAAAATATGAGTACACGTGAGCGTGCACACAACTGGTTCACATTTTAAAAAGTATGGCATTTCTTATGGTATCTTGAGGACGAACATGGTACTGTTATAATTACAGTCATGACGACCACGGTGATAATGAGAATGACAGAGTTTGACAACAACACAAATCCACAGAGAAGAAATGGCAACCTTCCGAACCAGTTTTTTTCGAAGGCACCTAGCGAATGTAACTTTAGAGACGAGCTGAAGGCACACAGTGAATGTAACTGCGATGACGTGTTATAGATTGGTCTTTGAGTTTTGGGTGCCCGATTTAATTTTGGGTTTAAGACTTGGAATGTTGATTTGTACATGATTTTAATTTGCTTGCAGCCCCGATGCAGCTGACTGGCAAACAACATGAATGAACGATCCCATGAAGGCGGTAAAGGAAAAAAAAAAAATCTAACTTGTTAATCTGTTCCTATCTTTTTAACATGCAATACCATCCATGCAGGTGGTTTTTTTTTTGTTTTTTTTTTTTACATTCTGTTACCCCATTCTGTACCTCACGAGGATGAATCCACTGTAACGTCAAAGGCTTGCCACTTCGCCTCCCTGCCCCTCTTGCATCCGTCTCTCCCTTCCCTTCTCTCATCATCTGTTCACTTAGTTGCTCACGACCGAGTCTTCAAGGTAATCAACCGTGTGATCGTCTTTGTTAGGAACGGAGACAGAAAACCCCTCCTCTTCGCGCCTGACGTGGAAATGGCCAGTGCTCCGTTCCCCGGAGTGTGCGTCTGTCTGCCGTACCTTGACCGGCCTGTGTTTAAGGGCCCTCGTCCTTAATCCGATGTTACACGTCGAGGTTTCCAAGTGGCTGACAGAATACCGAGCATTTCATGTACCAATCAGCAGACGTTACTGTTCCTAGCGTATGAAGAACACTAATGGTGGTAGATAATTAACAACTATTCTTTCTGACCACTGGCCTTTAAAGACATTTACCTCGATTGTATCGAAGATTAAGTTGCTTTTAAACGGGAAGAAGCTGAATCAATGTGTGTCTTTGTTTCATCTCTGTCTCTTCTATTTGTCAATATTTTAAGGTAAGGTAAGGTAAGGTAAGGTAAGACAATGTTGCTTATAGCCCAGCCGACTGCAATTACTGGGCCACATGGTTCCTCACAACTGATATCTATTAAGACCGCAGTTCGGCTGTTTGAAAATTATTTGTAAAGAGGCTAAGAAAAAACAGTGGAATGAATATTTAGACCCTATACTATGTCACATTTTAAACAGCAAAATGCCGTGTTCAGTCATTCCACTGCGCCACTGACAGGCCAACCGGTGCAGAAAATTAGGAAGGCAAGATCCTTCTTCTTTACGCCCTTTATTTAATTCAGCTTTCTGGCTTGTACCTTCAGTTCAAGTGAACATGGATAACATCGACCAGAAACGAAATTTTCACCAAGTTAAGATTTCAAAATGGGCATGTCCCATTCATACTTGTATGTTTAGTAGCAGTGCCGCTCATTTACTCATAATGTCACATCTACAAAACATTTTTTTCACAGAGTATATCCTGAAAAGACAAGTGCGAAAACGTGTTTGGGTGTACGTGTGGGTAGGACGGGGAGAGGGGGGCTGTTGTTACTGGTGTGTGTGCGCGCGCGCGCGCGTCCGTGTAGTTGTAGTTGTTATTGTTACTAAGTCATCCTCTGAACATTCATTTTCTACAACTCAAAGGAACACGCACACATGTACACACACACACACGCGCGCGCGCGCGCGCGCGGGCAAGTTCTTGTTATTGCTCTTGTTACTAAGTCATCTTCTGGACATTCATTTCCTACAATCAAAGGAGCACGCACTTACACACAGGCACATACAGGTACATGCATGCATACACACGCACGCGCGCATGCGCTCGCACTTGCGCGCATACACATGCACATCATGCACACATACATACTCACTCATATGTGCGCACATACACGCACACACATAGACACTCGCACACATGTACACGCTTATACGCATATATACACAGGCACACACACAGACACACCTATATGTACGCATACATGTGCAGATGCGTGCGCACAGTAGCATGCTAACACAAGCCCGCGGATCACACACACACACACACACACACACACACACACACACACACACACACACTCATAGACACAGCACACACACACACGCACATGCACTCGTGCACCGCATACACTGGCACACACACATGGATCCGTGCCCATACAAGCACACACGTGTACGCTCACCACACACACATACAATGATAATAAAGGCACAGCCGATGTTAGGCACGTTACTCAAGTTCTGACCAGTGCGTTGGGCTAATGCGTAGATCAGACATCAGCTATGTCGTAGCCGCGAGACCCTCTTCTTAAATCTTCTCATCTTGGCCATAAATTCGCTTACCCATTAGTTTAAATCATAGGCGGTATGGTCTCGAAACCTAGCGAATGTGATATTGCGCAAATGGACTAGTCCACACGCAGTGACACTTCCTTGATGGAACTGGAACTGAAACTGATCTGAAAGACTGTACGCCGGCCTTCTGCTTGGGGAGGGTGGGTGGTGGTGGTGGGGGGGAGCTAACTACAAAGAATACCAAATGTGGGAAACACGAAACATGCAGAGAGAAATGGAACAGGCGTAAACCATGGCGTGACTGATAGTAGTAGTAGTAGTAGCAGTAGTAGTAGAACTAGTAGTAGTAGTAGCAGTAGTAGTAGAACTAGTAGTAGTAGCAGTAGCAGAAGTAGTCGTAGTCGTTGTAGCAGTTGTAGTAGTTTCAGCAGCAGCAGCAGCAGCATCAGCAGCAGCAGTAGTAATTGCAGTAGTAAGTAGTAGTAGTAGTGGTAAGTAGTAACAATGCTAATAACTAAAATAACATCAACGAGGACGACGACAACAAAGACGATGGTGATGATGATGATCAAGATGATAATAATGATAATAATAATGATGATGATAATAATGACAGCAATCATAATAGCAATAACAATAATGATGATAACAATAATAATAATGATTATGAGGTTAAAAAGAATATTAAGTACGCTTGCACATAATCTAAACGAAATCCTCAGGTGCAGACATTCAAAATCTCTCTCTCTCTCTCTCTCTGTCTGTCTTACACACACACACACACACACACACACACACACACACACACACACACACACACACACACACGGCAATCAATGTAAAAGATTGACTGAATAAAACAAAAGGTTGGGAGTCGGAGATAATGACCCCAACGCTCTTGGACGAGACTGAATAGCAACAGAGAGAGAGAGAGAGAGAGAGAGAGAGAGAGAGAGAGAGAGAGAGAGAGAGAGAGAGAGAGCAGAATTCGGTGTGAACATATAAAGTGTAGAAGGAAGGGGTAAAACTGGTCGGGGGTACCTCCTGCGATCACGTAAAAGAGAACAAAGGAAACGAAAAGAAAGGAAGACACAAGACCAGGAAAAGAAAAGAGGGTGCGTGGACAAGTACACGGAGCTAAGATCTTGTCTGTCACACAGGGGCGATAACCACTCCCACTGGGCTATGGCCACTCCCGCCATCCCACACAGAGACACATGCAGACCGGTTTGCGATCGTGCGCGCGTTTGACCGTGCTAAGAGAAGAGAGAGAGAGAGAGAGAGAGAGAGAGAGAGAAAAGGAAAGCAACACACACACACACACACACACACACACAACGCTCGAGCATGCGCCGACTAGATTTCACTCGCATCCATCCTTTTTTGAGTTCCTAATTCAATATCATAACTAAGACTCATAGTTGTCCAATCAAAACTAAGCGGTAAATAACCCAACCAGTCCTTACCAATCATTAAAAAAAAAATTGATAGCATTCCGCAATCGCAAAGCCTAACACACACTTGAATAAAAGAGGCAGAGGATCGAGAAAGGAACAGCAAGTTCAAGCAATCCAGTCTCGAATGCAGCCATTTTTCATTTGTAATACGCTTAACCTGCAATGCCGGCAAAGTGAATGTTTTGTTGAAGGACTACGGGGTCAGAAAAGTACATCTTCGCAAACCACGGATATCGCATTTCTTTCTTCTTCTTTCACCTGTTGCAATATATACATTTTGGGATTCTAAGTGCGATTTTTTACATTAATACGGCATTCGCAGTTGGTCTGAGCGCATCAAAACAAAGCACATTTGAACACATCCATTTGAATGGTTGGCATGTTGGTTGTTTGCCTTACAAATGCACTGTTTCACACTCATGTTCTGGCGCTTCTCTCTGACTGACCTGTTAAGCTGACTGACGGTGCTAAAATGCCTTGGGTTTGCCCAACACTGAGTTTTGTCCTGTGTAAACGGCAGGGTCACTCTCAGCTCGCTGAACCTGAGCTCCAACACAGATTACCTCCCTTGCAGATTTCCCAACATCGTCCAACATAGTCTCTTTTCGATTTATTATAAAACTGATAACTTTTGGTGGGCTTACGTAGAAAAAGTAATAAAAAACAAACAAACAAAACGAAACGAACACGCAGTAACATCTGTTGCTAATTTAACCTTACTTTTGTGGCACTCTTTGGGCTCTGGCATTAACTAGATTGGAAGAACTCAAAATAACGGCTACTCTCTTACGATCTTGACCACTTCCACGTAGCATAATGCTAAGGAAGACGAACGCGAATTGGAGCTTCGCCATGATATCCGTGCTCAGAAGAAAAACACTGATAGGTTGGATGGAAATCAAAGAGATCTGGCATGTTGGAGCATATGCAAGCGTGCGCGCGACTGGGATTTTGAATGTGACAATGCTGATCATTTTCTTAGTTTCGTTATGACAGAAATTGCATATCGTACATAAATCACGTGCTATTTACTGTTAACAACTACTTTGAAATCAGTTAAACATCTAATAAGTGCCTGTTTCTACTTAGTATTGACTAGGTCACTTCATGCGCAACACCCATCGCTTTAATCCATCTCTTCTCTAAGTCTTCCTTCTTTCGTTTCATTGTTTGCCTTATCTTACAAATTGGATTAAAAACAGGAAAACCCATACAAGAACCGGGTGTATGAGCATGAAGATTCCATTCTTGACAAAAAAATTAAATACTGCGTTTTTATCTGTTTTCTTCCTTTGTTTCCTTCTTCTCCCTTCAGTCATTTTTATTCAGTCTTTTTCTTTCCCCTACAAATTTACATGACCGTATTTCGGTCAAAGGTCGCCAGAGGTTTCAATGAAAAACAAATCAGAATGGAAATTGATTCGAGAAAGATTTTAGGTCTGGAGAGAAAATGTAACCCGAAATCGTTTGTCATTCCCAAGGACTTCAAAGTTTTATCAGGTGATAGACGGAAATTTATTGGAGAGACGAGGCGCACGGAAAAATTGTATTGTGGAATCTCCATGTTTACTGCGTGCGTGCCGTTTCCCCGCTTTTTGTGTGAAAGCTTAAGGCAGGGGCTTAACTTTTCCGTGGCGTGTCGCTGAGTGTGTAATCCCCTTTATATTGCCCCGCTTTGAGGAGGACGGAAATGGTCTGATTTGTAGTTCCTTGCTGTGTGGCATGTCTTCATCGTCTCAACATGTCCATCTCTCTCTCTCTCTCTCGTGCGTGCGCGCGCGCGCGCGCGCGTGCGTGCGTGTGTGTGTGTGTGTGTGTGTGTGTGTGTGTGTGTGTGTGTGTGTGTATGTGTGTGTGCGTGTGTGTGTGTGTTTGCGTGCTCAAGCTTGTGTGTGTGTGTGTGTGTGTGTGTGTGTGTGTGTGTGTGTGTGCGTGTGTGCACGTGCACAAGCTTGTATGTGTCATGTGTGGTGTGTGTGTGTGTGGTGTGTGTGTGTGTGTGTTTGCGTGCTCAAGCTTGTGTGTGTGTGTGTGTGTGTGTGTGTGTGTGTGTGTGTGTGTGTGTGTGTGTGTGTGTTTGCGTGCTCAAGCTTGTGTGTGTGTGTGTGTGTGTGCGTGCACGTGCTTGTGTGTGTGTGTGTGTGTGTGTGTGTGTGTGTGTGTGTGTGTGTGTGTGTGTATGCTCTCACGCGCCTTCCTTCATCCCTACCCCCCGCCACCTCTCTCTTTTTTTTCATTTCTCTTGTATTTTCATTTGATGTTCCATTATGATTACATGACCGCTTTGTTTGCTTGTTTGCTTTCCTACATTATTTCATTTCACTGCATATTGTAGTCCCTACTCAGGGCGAGGACTGGATGTAAAAAAGCATGTCAGTGCTTATCTGTTATCCTCGTAAATAAAGAATTTTGTCTTGTCTTCTCTCTCTCTCTCTCTCCTCTCTCTCTCTCTCTCTCTCTCTCTCTCTCATTGTTGTTGACTAGTGTTGAGCGTGTGTTTGTACCCGTTTGTTTTTCATTTCATGTTTTGTTTTGGCTTTCTTTTGTATAATTTAATAGCAGGTTTCACGAATGTGTAGATTGGCTTTGTGACTTTTTAAATGAAAAAGTATATTTCTGCTGTCAGAAATTTGTTTTGCGTGTGTTCTGATCTTCCATAATTTCTCTTCATTGGGAGAACTGGTCAATTAGATTTTCTTTGCTTCTCCCCATTAAAGGAAGAAATGCACGTGAAGTCGACACCGTTGTTCTGGTTCTTCGTTCTGTCTGTTATCTGTTTATCTAATCACTAGTCACGTGTTTATTTGAAAATCCAATAATCTATTAGAACTAAAATATAATGCAACTTTGTTGTGCTTTTTTTTCTCATTTATTTGTTTGTTTATCTTGGGAGTTA
>CM065718.1:5695646-5705646 GCA_033310375.1 Conus canariensis | reverse complement strand
AGAGAGAGTCTGAAAAACAAGTAAACAAACAAACAAGGAAACACAAAAACAAAACAAAGCAGCGAGCAACCAGACATCAGAAGGAATGTCCACTGTCTTCACGTGTGTGTTCATTTGTCTGTCAGTAGACATGTTCCTCTCTGTTACTCCAAATAACATAAGCAGCGTCCCAAACGTGGGATCAGACATCACCGAAGGTTTTTGCTGTCAGTCAGTCTGCCTGTCTGTCTGTCACAAACGTGAAGGACACTTCTGACCCTTTTCCCTCCTTCGTTTTACTCTATTTCGTTCCCCCCCCCCCCCCTTTCCTGTTCCATCTCTTCTCTCGTGATTCCTGTGTGTGTTTTCTGATTCGCCCCACACCATGATCATCTCCTATAAATTCTTTCCTCCATCCCCCCCCCCCACCTACCCCCTCTCTTTTTCCGCTTCTCACCCCATCCTTCGACCCACTTCATCTTCCTCCGCCCCCCCCCCCCCATCCTCTCCTCCCCCCACTCTCGCCCCCAGGCTTCCTCTTCTCTCCCCCAATATGACGTCATGGCGCGCGAACAGACATACCATCAGGAAGTGGACACACCATCATAAGTGTTCTCCACACAGCTGTGCAGGCAAACAGACGGAGGGGTGTGAAAAAGTTGTCAGTATCACGTGTCACCTGATAATGATTATTCATGAGGGGGTCACTTCCTCCTGCGTCATCTCGTTCTAGCCTAACGCACGTCAATGCACGACAGATGAAAAACGAACAATGCGTTTTCGAACGTGGAAATGTTCTTTTTAAAAAAATACATTAAAAAGTGGTTTTGGCGTTTTAACTCAAATTAGGAATTTGAATAGAAATAGCATGACATCAGCTCGGCTAACAACTGGCAACATGTATGAAAAACCGCTACATATGTATGATCATCAGCTTTATCTATCATTCCGAATGTCTGTCTATTTGTCTGACTGTCTCTCGCTATCTATCCATCTATCTGAACCTATCAATCAATGCCAGTCAAGGCCGCGACAATAAAGATGATGATGAAGAGGAAAAGTGAGAGCGGAACATGGAGGGGTAGAAGGCGATAGAGAAGAGGACGGGAGGAAGAGGTAGGAAAGGGAAGGGACTCTGGAAACTGAGAATGAGCGATCAAACTTCGCGCAGGCATACATGACACGACTCAACAACGTTCACCGCGACAGGGACACTATCATGACAACTCACAAGTTCACCACGACAGGACACACATGACACGACTCACAACGTTCACCGCGACAGGGACACTATCATGACACGACTCAACAACGTTCACCACGACAGGGACACTATCATGACACGACTCAACAACGTTCACCACGACAGGGACACTATCATGACACGACTCAACAACGTTCACCACGACAGGGACACTATCATGACACGACTCAACAACGTTCACCACGACGGGGACACTATCATGACACGACTCAACAACGTTCACCACGACGGGGACACTATCATGACACGACTCAACAACATTCAGCACGACAGGGACACTATCATGACACGACTCAATAACGTTCAGCACGACAGGGGCACTATCATGACACGACTCAACAACGTTCAGCACGACAGGGACACTATCATGACATGACACAACGTTCAGCACGACAGGGACATTATCATGACACGACACAACAACGTTCAGCACGACAGGGACACTATCATGACACGACACAACAACGTTCAGCACGACAGGGACACTATCATGACACGACACAACAACGTTCAGCACGACAGGGACACTATCATGACACGACACAACAACGTTCAGCACGACATGGACACTATCATGACACGACACAACAACGTTCAGCACGACAGGGACACTATCATGACGCGACACAACAACGTTCACCACGACAGGGACACTATCATGACACGACTCGACAACGTTCAGCACAACAGGGACACTATCATGACACGACACAACGCAACTCGACAAAACTCGATGCAAGACAAAATGACAGGATACACGACTGCACTCGACACAAAACGATTCCACACGACGTAACTAACACGACGTAACAAGGCAGCAGAACGCAATACGACAAAACTCGGCGCAGCAAAGAGTGATAAACGTTCGCAACATAACGCAACACCACAAAACTCATAAAAAAAGTGTTAATTTTACTACGCATGACTCTCTCTCTCTCTGTCTGCCTGTCTCTCTCTGCATAGAACTATCCCTCCCTCGACCTTCTCTCTCTCTCTCTCTCTCTCTCTCTCTTTCTCTCTCTGCACAGAACTATCCCTCTCTCGACCTTCACTCTTTCTCTTTCTACATAGAACTATCCCTCCCTCAACCCTCTCCCTCTCTCGGCATCATAAATTTGCTAGTGTATATGGTCTGTACATGAGCTCATCCTTACCTTTTCTTCACTATTACATTGTTTTCCATCGCTGTCGTCGTATGATCTTTTATTTCATTTGCGTTTGTTACTAAAAAAGAAAAAAAAGAAAAAAGAAGAGTCATTGGTACTCGTCATTCTATATGTTCACTTGAAATATTTTCAACAACTCAGCTCTGGCTTTCTGTTCCAACTGTTATCTTTTCTATAATGTTGAAGTTGTTTGCAAGTAAGTGGGGTTTTTTTTGTTTTTTTTTTTAATTCACAGAACACAGCAACACAACAGGACACAACCCAGTACACCGTAAGACAACGCCACCTGACAACACAGCACAAAACAACACAACGCAACACAACTCTATACACCGAGTTTCACTTTCCTCATGGGGATGCCTCTGCGTGCGGGCTGGTCCATGCACAATAAAGCCTAGTATGTCCATTGGCCTAGAGATCTCAAGTGCTCGTACGAAACTGATGGTCTGTGAAGCAAAGAAACACAAAACAGAGAAAATGGGATGACAACAACAACAACAACAACAACAACAACAACAACAACAACAACAAAGAAGTCAGTAAACAAATTGGGTCAGGAATCATGCACATGTCTGACCAACATATACGCCCAGTGAATTTAGTGGACAAGCCTGAAAACTACTACCCTCCCCCCCCCCCCCCCCCCCCCCCCCCCCCCCCCCCCCCCCCCCCCCCCCCACACACACACACACCAACTAAGCAGAGCAATGGGGCGGGGCGGAATTAGAGAAACACGCTGTCACTGGCCGTGGTTTGAGTTACTATAGTGACAGAATAATGTTACGTGAAAGAAGATAATCTCTTTCGGAAGCAACTGGATTGTGATATTCTACCGAGTACGGAGTGTCTGGTCTCTGTTGGGAAACGTAAGAGTACGATCATTACAGCACCTGCCAACACCTCTAACGAGTCATGCCCGGGTGTTGGAAAAACAACAACACATCCGGTCTGTTTTCTCCGAAGAAAAAAAAAACTAAAGGCACTAAATGTGCGGTCAGTGAATTCACTATTCTACATCATCACCTTCTCATACCCGTCTCCCGTTCCTTCACCATCTAGGCCCCTTATCCCCCCCCCCCCCCCCCCCTTCCACCGCATCCCTTTTTTTTTCAACAAAGATCTTTTCAGGGTCATTTGAAAAGGTTTGTTCTCGGGTAGGTTCCAGGTGCTCATCCCCATGTTTCACTTTCTCGGAAGAAAAACATTCGCTTGATCTTGCGCATTAAGAAAGAGAGCAATGGTGAAGAGTAAATGAAGTCGAAACAGAGGGAGGAAGAAGAAAAGGAAGAGGAAAAGGAGTACACCAGAAATAAAATCATTCAGGTGTAAGAGGAAGAGAAGGAGGAGGAGGTGGAAAAGGAGGAGGAGAAAGAGGGGGGCGAACAGGAGGAGAAGAATGAGGAGGGAGAAAGAAGAGGAGAAAATACAAAGAACATCAAACAGAATGAGGAGGGAGAAGAGGAGGAGATGGAAATATAAAACAAAGAACAGGCGGAGGAGGACGAAGAGAAGGACGGAGACAAGAAAAAGAAGAAAAAAAGAGGTTAAGTATGTCTCCACCCCCGCCCCAACTACACCTTCAAAACAAGACATCCACTGCAAGTCTACCGCGCCCCTCTTGCATCCCAGCCATACATCTTCTCACACTCGCCCTTGTTCTCAAGCTTCAGGTGGCATTACTGGGGATAAAGACCGAGACCTAAACCAGAGCCAGAGCAAAGTCGACCGGCTTCGTCCTAAGAATACGACACCTTCAATGTTTTAACTCCGGACACCGGCGTCCAACGAAGGAAGTGGAGGAGGGCGGGGGTGGGGGGAGCGTCATCCTAAACATGTCTGTTGAAGTCGGTGTCAGGGGAGGTAAGATTAAGCGGGATTTGGAACGAAGACAGGAACAATAAGTGCGGGATTCCGGTTTAGTGAAGGGACAGTTGTTTTGGTTACCCGAGAGGAAAAAAAAAAAAAAGCAAGCAAGTGTTTCGTTACATTAGGAGTGATGTTACGAGGAGGGCGCGTTTGAGTGCTCACACACACACACACACACACACATACGCGCGCGCACACACACACACACACACAAGCGCGTGCGCGCATACACACACAAACGCGCGCTCACACATACACACACACACGCGCCTCTTCCCTCACATAAACGAAACACGTTAAAGTGAACAGCAACAACAACAACAGCAACACACACAACACACACACACACACACACACACACACACACACACAGAGGTAAAACCTAAAAAATGGAACGATTGGAATTTAAAATACGTTTTCAACTAGACTATCTACTATGGAAAGAAACCAAAGTCCACGTGTGTAATTCTAAAACTAAAACCAATGTAAGCAAAATTAAAAGGTTTTCCGATCATTAAAAAAAGTATCCAGCATTTTTCTAAGTATTTTTCAGAGAAATTCACGTGTGAAACATAGCTTTATGAATAAAAGTAATTGCAAAATCTAGGTCATCTTAAATTACATTTGACGTTAAGCTTTATGAATAAAAGTAATTGCAAAATCTAGGTCATCTTAAATTACATTTGACGTTAAAAAAAATATTCTGGGATCTGTAAGGAAAAGGCGATGAAAAAAATGCGGCGACACAGAAAGCTCAGTTATGGAGCTGTTTGTATTTTTCACCTGGCTTTGTGATTATACTGAATGATGTTTACGTCATTTCAGTTTCTGTGACACACACGCTTTCTCTCTTCTCCCCTTTCTCAATGAAGGACGAGCAGTTTTTTTTCGCCGTCCCTTTTCCATCAGACCTGAAACGGTGATCTCAGAGCAAGTCTTTCGTCTGAGTGCCCCTTCGCATCGTGCACTTAGCGCACATGAAACAGCCAACGACGACAAAGGAAGCTGTCCCTGGCAAAATCAAGGAAATATCCGCTTTGAAACGTAAACAAAAATACAGGCTGGCAGTGAGAAATCTGGGTAACACTGAACGTGGGCGACGCGCTTATCTCAAGAAGAACGATCCGAATTTCAGACAGACAAAATCTGTTTCCGACGAGGAAGACTGGATCTAGGAAGTCGAGTTTCGTCCAATTAGTGGATGCGTCTCTTTAACGTTACTAAGATTTCCTTACCAACATCGCAGGTATTTACCAGCTGCCGTGGCGAAGTGATTAGCGTCGCGGACTCCCGGCTGGGAGGTCGCGGGTTCGATTCCCATCAGAGTCATGTGGGATTTTTCTGCCCCGACCGGCTCCTACCCAGAGTTGAGTTTGCTACGGGCTCAGTTGGGAAGACTGGGACCACACAGTCGAGTTTCATCCACTAAATGGATGCGTCTCTGAAAGTATTGCTTAGATTTCCTGACCAACACTGCAGGTGTCTGTATATCTCTAGCCTGGTTGACGCCGGTATATATTATGAAAGGAAGCATAGAGTACAGCCCTGTCACGCAGTCTCAGACCGAAACGGAAATCCGTAGCATCCTCATTCTCATCGATCGGCATAAAAAAATCTCAAATTCTGTGGCCCTTCATACCCTGCTCTCACGGTGACCTCACTTTCGATGTCCTCTTCACGTCTGTGGCCTTGGTTTGGTTCCGTCGGGATCACCGGTATCGGCGAGTCCATGCGGGCTGCCGTTGGACGGTCGTGGTGGCGCCCTCCGGAGGGAGAGCTCACTCACGCTGGCTCCACGACTAAGCAATTGTTGTCGTCAGTAGGGGACTTAGTAGGTGGTGTCCTGCGTATGTTAGATCAGAACAGGCGCCACTGAACACCACCGAAGTGACTCGGCAGCAGTGCAGTGTCTCCTCCGGTGGGTTGCCTCTTGACGACTTGACATTGACTGCTCCCTGTGGATTGCCGGTGCCGGGGCTGCAGCGGGACCGACCGGGCTGTGGCCGTGGACTGGGGTCGGAATGAGCGGCGTGGGTGCACTGCCACTGAGGTGGCACAGAAGCTGGGTCAGCAGAAAAAAAAATAAATTAATTAAAAAAAATAATAAAATAGATGCAGGTATTTGTATCTCTCGGGCCTGATTAATGCCCAGATATAATTATCATGAACGGCAGCATGGAACATAGCGCTGTTATGTAGTGTCTGACCAGAAGGGAACGCCATGGGATTATCTTTGCCCTCCTCACTCACACAGATCACAATTATTAGAAACGTCACATATTCTGTGTCCCTTCATACCTACTCTCGTGCATCTCAATTTCGATGACCTCTTCATGTCCATGCCTGTGGTGAGTTCGTGTCGAGGTTGGCGGTATCGGCAAGTTCATGGCACTGTCGTTGGATAGGCGTGGGGGCGCCTTCAAAGGGGGTAGGTGGCGTGTCGTTGTCGTCATTGAGCGGTTTAGTAGGTGATATCCTACGTACGTTGGATCAGAACACACACACACACACACACACACACACACACACACACACTGCAGCACTGCAGTGTCTCCTCTAGTGGGTTGCCGATGTTGACTTGACACTGCTTGCTTCCTGTGGATTGCCAGTGCTGCGGCTACGACAGGGCGACCCAATAGTGTAGCTATGTTCCATCGACAGGGCGACCCAATAGTGTAGCTATGTTCCATCGACAGGGCGACCCAATAGTGTAGCTATGTTCCATCGACAGGGCGACCCAATAGTGTAGCTATGTTCCATCGACAGGGCGACCCAATAGTGTAGCTATGTTCGGAAAGTCGGAGTGAGGGGGTCATGCTGTCGATAGGGCGACCCAATAGTGTAGCTATGTTCCATCGACAGGGCGACCCAATAGTGTAGCTATGTTCCATCGACAGGGCGACCCAATAGTGTAGCTATGTTCCATCGACAGGGCGACCCAATAGTGTAGCTATGTTCCATCGACAGGGCGACCCAATAGTGTAGCTATGTTCGGAAAGTCGGAGTGAGGGAGCAATGCCATCGGGGGTGGGGGATGAACAGCAAAAGAAAAGTTTACAGAACGATGCAAAACAATACTACCCCGGGTCATTCGATACAAACAAGATGCCGTCTCTGTCATCGTGCAACATAACCTTTCGCGGTCACACCTGTTCTCACGTTACAGGCGTTGAGCTTCAAGATCAACATGACAGCCACAGACAATCGCGGGTAACTTGACCAGCACTACAGTTATTCGCTTGACAAACAGGTCTCGGACAAAGATTGTTTTTTATGCGTTTTTTAAAATATGTCCTGAGTCTGTGAGCACAGAATTTCAGTTCTGACTCTGTCTCAAGGATAGAACGAAGAACACAAAGAACACAAAGAAGAGAGAGAGAGAGAGAGAGAGAGAGAGAGAGAGAGAGAGAGAGAGAGCGAGAGAGAGAGAGAGAGAGGGAGAAGGGGGTCAAACATACGTAGCTGTCTCAATTTTCTTTGCATGATCATCTTCTTTCAACAGGTTTGAAACCTTAGAATCTGCTACCCCAGGCCTTTTCCTCACCACCCCTACCCTTTCCCTCCTTACTGTATTTCGCTCCTGATTCGTGATGTGATATCAAATGACACCAGCAGACTGGCCAGCAAGAAATCCCATGACACCTTGCAAGGAGTGACGGGGCGATTTACTTCGGCAGTTAATCTAGCCGACGGACAAACGTCGTCCACAGGCCAAACAAGCCACTATCCCTAAGAGTCATCACGATTATCCACCCTGAAATGGGAACTCTCCCCCATCCGGAGTCTCATTCCTATAATTTATGCACGTTTTGCAGCAAAGGAGGCTGGGAACGGGTGTGATGGGGGAGTGTTACAAAGGGTGGTAATTCTACGTTCCGAAAGACCCAACTCATCCGATTAAACCATGAGGGCATGTTTATGAGTTGACCTCTGACTCGATGGCACTGTTGACAGACGTGTTTAGGACAAGCCTCCGAGACAGTTCGATTGTTTGGTCATTGTGTCAATAATGCCCTAGGGGCCAGGACTCAAGGATGGCAATTTGAGGCGTTTCGAGTTTGGCTGCTGTTGTGACGATTATCTGTATCTCTACAAGTCATCGGATGCTATTCATCCGTCCGTGTGGGCCTGAGAAAGGAATTCTGACAGCAGATCTTTCAGAAAAAGAAAGACAGAAAGAAAATGACAGACGAAAGATGCTCAAGGACAAACACTGCTTGCAGATTCTCTGTATTTGAACAACACAAGGAACACGAGACAGCAATGTCGGGAAGAAAACCAAAGCACTGTTGGCAATCAACCTTTTCTACGCCAAAATACACAATTATGGTTTCAGTAACTCGACGGTCACTGCTTTTCACCTGCCGACCCTGAGCTTTTTTTTTTTTTTTTTTTTCTCGACGGTCAAAACAACCACGAACAAAATCAACAGTATTGTAGAAGGAACTAGTTCTCACCGTCCGATCTTCTGTACAAACCACTGAACCCCGCGAGAGAAGCTAATTTTCATACGATCTCTAGTAGCACCATCCGTTGTACTATTGAACAATGATGTTTTCATCCATAAGACTGGGCTGCTGCCCGCACTATTTGAAGCCCATCAATTTGATGAGTATTTACACCGGGAAAGTGTTTAAATAACAACTGAATGTGTTCGACTATGGTAAAGGTATGGAAGTGAACAGTATGCTTTAAGAATTGTTTGCTACCGAGCGGTGTCAGCAATTACGAAAAACAAAACGCCCAATCAACCTGCAAACTAATCAGAGAAAAGCCTGCCTACATACTCTGATACTTGGCTAGATTACTTTAACCCCCCTCCCCCCCCTTTTTTTTTTTTCTTTTTCATTACATCAGTAGTATATCAGGTGACATGATATACTACTCACATCAAGATTTAACGTCCACACTCACTAAAGGTTGGTAGGTGGAGATAACTCTCCCAAGACAGCTGAGGGAGGGGAGTGAACACTACGCTGATACCACAAGAACGACAATACGTGACTATGGTTTTAAAGTGGGTGTAAATGGAAAAATCATAGCAAAGTGTGGGTCGAAACGCGTTGCGTCTATTTTGTAGTTCATTCGTTCCATTCGTTTGGTAGCCCAGCGACTCTAGTTTTGCATTTACGTAGAAATGGGGAGTAAAATGACATTCTTTACGTTTGTCACTACTGGCATTCAAACTCGGCTACTTTCTTAAGACTTCAAAATGAAAATTGATAAACTGACCTAATGTTTTCGCTACATAGGAAAAAGGTTTCAATGTAACGAAATCTGCCGTGTTTCCGGCGAAAAATCCAGATGTTCAAAGTGTTACGCTCGGGACAGAAAAGTGTATAATTGGACTTCGCCGCTCTTCAGAACCTTCTCAGAATGCAAGACCTTCTGAGGACACCGTGTATTTTATTGGAAAGAAGTCCTCACGAGGACGGGAAAACAAGAACCCCCCTCCCCCCCCCCCCTCCCCATCCCTCAGCAGAATGGGTAGCTCCGCGCTCTCCCCATGGAGATCAGTCCAAATTTCAAACAGATAAATCTGTTGTAACCGCGATGTTACACAATATACAGTCCCGCTAACGCTCAGCCTAAAACTGCCACCGTCCTTGGTCATCTTGACGTGTTGTTGTTAATGCTCTTGCTCCTCCCTCTCTACCCCTTTCCCACGTCTCATGGTAATCCCGTCTGCCATATCACCTTTCGTGGGTATGGATGGTCAACCTGA
>CM065718.1:5668146-5690646 GCA_033310375.1 Conus canariensis | reverse complement strand
TGCTTTCGTGCATTTTTTTATCGTGTGGTAATACATGATGCCAAAGATACCTTAGCTTATTTTTCATTGAAAAAAAAATAGCACTTAGACTACTATATCAGATCCAGTAAAAAGTAGTCAAATCTCGCCTCGAACCAAGTGGAATGTGCTGTCCATCAGTTTCATTCTTAGATGGCCTAGTAGATAATCGTATCAGAAGCGAGACAATCTGAGTGCATGGTTTGAGACTTGTTCTGTTTGTTTGTTTTGTCAATGTCATTTTCTCCCCTTCTCCACCAGCCTTTAATGGTGGTCAGAGTTCTAGTTTTTTTTAATGAGACGACAGAACAAAGACCACTATGCAGCATGCAATCGGCGAATATCAAATACCATTTGGATATCTGAAACTACACAACACGATGATGAAAACAAACTGTGGCCGGCTCTGCACCATGTTTACATCAATTTCCTCCTGGGACGAGTTTCACACAGCGAAATCTGTTGTGATGGTGGAATTGCATAATACAAATCAACAGTTCATTCACTGTTTTGGCAGACGAGAGTGTTTGTCCATGGGATTGAGCATTTATGATACATGTACGGAAAGGATAAAAGCGAAGGTGTACTGCTCAAAACATGGTATCAGTTGTCTTGTGAGTGATGACAACGTTTTGTGGCGAGCAAAGGAAGGACTGAAAGAGGCTATGTTCTAGTCCTTTTGAAGCCTATATTGATCTGAACAGGCTTTAAAGCAGGTGCATGACATTAACCTTCCAGCCTACCAATCAGAGAGACAGCTGCAATTTCTGGTGCATGGGGCAAGATTTGATAGTCAAACATCATTAAAGGTTTCATTTGAAAAATAAAAACTCAAACACTTTAAAGGCAACGTTAATTTTGTTTCTATCAAATATGATGTGAATCTTAAACAGAAAGAGGCTGAATTAGAGATTAAAATGCTCGAAATTCGGCTTTTTTTCTGTCTCTAATCCTAAATCCTATTATGTACGTGGGGCAACATGGTTCACCGAATTCTGCATGTTTACGATTAGTAAGAAGGGTCATCTGAATTCGCTCGCTGGCATCGTGGCAGCGGAGAAGATTGATTTTCAATGCTGATCTTCAATTGTGGCGTGTGGTCCTCACAGGATGGTAGGCGCGGTGGGCGTGATGTCGTGGCGTGGTGTCACCATGCACGCGCTGTGGTGGCAGTGGGGCGACACGCGGCACGCGGCACGCGCGAGCTCCGGGAGTTTTAATCGGCAGACAGCTTTGAAGTGTCCCCCCCCCCCCCCCCCCCCCCCCTTTCGTTCAAGTGGTCCGCTGTAGTGCATGGTCAGTATTTTGTCAGTATATGTCAACAAACTTGCAAATAACTTTTTTTCTTTTCTTTTCTTTCTTTCTTTCTTTCTTTCTTTTCTTTTCTTTACTTTTTTTTCTTTCTTTCTTTTAAAGTTTCTCTTCTTCTCCCATTTTTCTTTCTTATTCGTCTTTTTGTTTTCTTTTTTTTTTCGTACTCAGAAATCTTCTCACCTTACTTTTCTCACCTTTTCTTACCTATATCAAATTACATATTGGCAATTTTTGTGATTTCCTCTTTAGTGATTATTACGATAATTATGTATCTAGTTATCATAGGTATTGTTCCTGTTGTTGTTTTTGTTGTTGCTGCTGTTGTTGCTGTTGTTGTTGTTGTTACTATTTCTGGTGTTGCCTTTGCTGTTGTTGTTGATGTTGTCCTCCTCCTCCTCCTCCTCCTTCTTCTTCTTCTTCTTTTCTTCTTCTTTTTCTTCTTCTTCTTCTTCTTCTTTATGTTCTTATTCTTTAATTTGTTTTTCATTTTCTTATCTATCTTTTTATAGTTTTGAATTCTTTTAAAAATTAATTTTTTTAAACCCTCCTCCTCCTCCTCCTCCTTTTTCTCGTCCTCCTCCTCTTCCTCCTCCTTCTCCTCCTTCTCCTTCTCCTCATCCACCTCCTCCTCCTCCTCTTCCTCCTTCTTCGTCTTCTTCTTCTTCCTCTTCTCCTCCTCCTCCTGCTTCTCCCTCTTTTTCTTCTTTTTCTCCTCCTCCTTCTCTTCTTTCTTCTTCTCCCTCCTCCTCCTCCTCTCCTCCTCTCCTCCTTCTTCTTTCTTCTTCTTCTTCTTCTCTTCCTTCTTCTTCTCCTCTCCTTGTCTTCTTTCTTCTTCTTCTTCTTCTTCTTTCTCCTCCTCCTTCTCCTTCTTTTCTTCTTCTTCTTCTTCTTCTTCTTCTTCTTCTTCTTCTTCTTCTTCTTCTTCCTCCTCCTCCTCCTCCTCCTCCTTTCTTCTTCTTCTTCTTCTTTCTCTCCTCCTCTTCTCTTCTTTCTTCTTCTTCTTCTTCTTCTTCTTCTTCTTCTTCTTCTTCTTCTCTCTTCTTCTTCTTCTCTCTTCTCCTCCTCCTCTCCTCCTCCTTCTCTCTTCTCTTCTCTTTTCTTCTTCTCTTCTTCTTCTTCTTCTTCTTCTTCTTCTTCTTCTTCTTCTTCTTCTTCTCCTCCTCCTCCTCCTCCTCCTCCTCCTTCTTCTTCTTCTTCGTCTTCTTCTTCTTCTTCTTCTTTTCTTTTGTTGTTGTTGTTGTTGTTGTTGTTCTTCTTCTTCTTCCTTCTTCTTCTTCTTCTTCTTCTTCAGTCAGTGTCCTACATTCACTCCTCCCCTGCCCGGGCAGTACAGCTATCAGTCAAAGTAAATTGCAGTATTGTACAAGGCAGTACAGCGATCAGTCAAGTAAATTGCAGTATTGTACAAGGCAGTACAGTGATCAGTCAAAGTAAATTGCAGTATTGTACAAGGCAGTACAGCGCAGTAGGCGAACAGTACATTTCAAGTACACGCTGGAGTACATGGCAGAGATTCACTGAAACGTAAGCACAAACCGACACTGTTCAACAGTACACCACACAGTACAAGGAAGTGAATTAGTGTGCAGGGCAGTACATTTCTGCACAGTGTTGTGAATAGAGTGAAGCGCAGAAGTACACAACATCAGTAAAGTACAGTATAGCACAACACAGTACGGAGAGAAGAGTGTAGTACAGAAGTACGCGACAACAACACGGTACAACATAGCACAGTACGGCGATTGGAGTGAAGTACAGGAGAACATTTCCACAGTACAGTACAACTCAGCACAGCATGGTATGTACAGTGGAGTAAAGAAGTATATGACTACAGTACAATACAATATAGCACAGCACAGTAGGTCAGCACAGTGAATTACAGAAGTATATGACTACAGTACAGTATAATACAGCTCAGCCCGGTACGGTAAGTACAGTGAAGTACAGAAGTACATAACTACAGTACAGTATAATACAGCTCAGCCCGGTACGGTACGTACAGTGAAGTGCAGAAGTATATGACTACAGTATAGTACTTTATAGCAAAGCACAGTACGGTGAATACAGTGAAGTACAGAAGTATATGACTACAGTACAGTACTATATAGCAAAGCACAGTACGGTGAATACAGTGAAGTGCAGAAGTATATGACTACAGCACAGTACTATATAGCAAAGCACAGTACGGTGAATACAGTGAAGTACAGAAGTATATGACTACAGTATAGTACTATATAGCAAAGCACAGTACGGTAAAGTACAGTGAAGTACAGAAATATATGACTACAGTACAGCACAATATAGCAATGCATAGTACGGTAAGTACAGTGAAGTGCAGAAGTATATGACTACAGCACAGTACTATATAGCAAAGCACAGTACGATGAGTACAGTGAAGTACAGAAGTATATCACTACAGTACAGTACAATACAGTAAAGCACAGTACGGTGAATACAACGAAGCACAGAAATACATGACTACAGTGCAATATGATGTTGCACAGCACAATGTAGTCAGTATAGTGACTACCGATGTACGTTACTGTACAACACGATACAATATATTGCACCACCGTATGCAAGTACTTTATTATGCAACACAGTACTGTGCAATAAAGCACATTGCGATGCAGTAGAATACAGTACAATGCCATGGCAGCGCAGTGTATAACTACACAGTACGATACGATACGATACGATACGATACAATACAATAACAGCACAATGTAGAACAGTGGAACACAACACATTACAGTATGTTACATTACTACACAGCTAGCGCATCATAGCAAGATGCTATGTGATACAGCAGAGTACACATACATTACAGGAAAGTACAATATAATATAGCAGCATACAATATATTACTGTAAAGTACAATTTAATACAGTAGAAGGCCATATAACACAGTAAAATACAACATAATACGGTAGAGTACAATGCATATTGTAAAAGACATGTAGTACGGCAGAGAATGTTCAGCACATTATTACAATGATGCACCGTACAGGGAAGTACAATACATAAGATACTCAGTATAGTATAGTATAGTATAGTATAGTATAGATATATAGTATAGTATAGTATAGTATAGTATAGTATAGTATAGTATAGTATATAGTATATAGGTATTATAGTATAGTAGAAAGTATATAGTATAGTATATATATACAGTACAGCATACGACAAAACAGAACAGAAAAGAACAATTCAAAGCAGAACAATAAAACACAGTACATTAGATTACAATATAGAACAGTATAGCAGACTATAATACAGTGTAGTTCACATAGTACAGCACAGTACAGTACAACACACTACATTACAATACAGTGAAGAACATCTATGTTCGTGTACCGCCCAAAATACAACAGAGCATAGGACAGAAAAGTATAGTATCAGAGGACTACAGTACACCATAGTAAAACTGTGGAACCGGAATTTCTACAAACATACTCCATACTTTATACAGATCGGCATTTTCATGTCTTAATCCGTCATCTCTGCGTGTACAGTGTAACAGGCCGAGCCTTTCATCGTTCACACGCGCACACACACACACACACACACACACACACACACACACACACACACACACACACACACAAGCAGAGAGAGAGACAGAACAGACAGACACAGACACAGAGACAAACCAGACACCAGAGACAGACACAGAGACAGACACAGAGACGGACAGACAGAGACAGAGAAACAAAGACGGAGAGAACTCAGAACTCAGATGGTTTATTCATATAAAGACCATAGCCCCTTATGAAGACAGGGAGAGAGAGACAGAAAAAAGCACGCGCAAGAGAGAGACGAGGCGCGGGACACTAAAAAAAAAAACCCTTTGGTGGCTCAGAGAGAGAGAGAGAGAGAGAGAGAAGAGAGAGAGAGAGAGAAAAAAAAAAAAAAAAGAGAGAGAGAGAGAGAGAGAGAGAGAGAGAGAGAGAGAGAGAATGCGAATGCGCGAATGTTTATTCAGATTTTAGGCCTAGGCCCCTACCTGAAGGTGATGGTCGTTCTCCGACTCATATAATCACACACAACACACACACACACACACACACACACACACACACACACACACACACACATATATATATATATATAATATATATATTATATTTATATATATATATATATATATATATATATATATATATAACATGACATGGAATTTAGGCACCGGTCATAAAGCATTTGTCATGCACTAAACAAAAATAAAGTAAAGCATAACAAAGCAAAACAAAGAAAAAAAATGTCATTGGTATGTGGTCCATCAATAGTACTTTTCATGTTGAAGCAGTACACAAACGTTTTAAAGCTTTATAAGTGAATAGTGCTACATTAGATAATACACACTCATTTCTACATGCCATAAGTAGATTAAACCTGAACTGACATGGGTCATTATAATACTTTGGCTGAATATATCTTATCCTCAAATCATGAAGAACAGGGCAACACAGAATACTATGAATGGCATCTTCCTTAGAAACATGACACAAGCGACACATAACTTCATCTGCTTTTCCACTGTATCTAAATCGGTGACTGGCTATATCTGACACACCAAATCTTAGTTTTGTTAGAGCACTTTTAACATATCTATTCATAACAATTTCAACATACGGTTCCATAAGATTTGTTGTCTTAAATGCCCTATATTCAGCAAATCGGTCGCTGGGAGAGAGAGAGAGAGAGAGAGAGAGAGAGAGAGAGAGAGAGAGAGAGAGAGAGAGAGACAGACAGACAGACAGACAGACAGACAGACAGACAGACAGACAGAGACACTTTGACACTTTGATATTTTATTGTCATTACCAAAGAGGTCTTTTGACAAGGGGGGAGAGGTAACAGAACAATAACATTTCCCTCTTCCTTTCCTGCGAACAAATAGTACACATTCATTCCTAGTGTGCACCAAATCAAAGGTTAAAAAAAAAAATTCATAACATTTCCTTATGTCCTCACGCACAGGAGTAATGCAATTAGGGAAAAAAAAAACAAAAAAAACAACAACAAAAAACCTTAAGACTTACTCGACCATCCACTCGATCAAATGATGACAATGTATCTTACTGATCTCTTCCACTTGCGATGAATGATAATATTCATTCAGATATCTCTTATAATGCATTATCTTAAATTTCACTATCCTTCATCTGTCTAATTTTCAATGCTTCTGCGATGAATTTCGCAACTGATTTAATTACAAGTTCATCATCTGATGATAACACGACAGCAACATTTTGTCTTTTCGCTATATCTAACTGGAAAAGTGAACAATTTGTCCGCACTTCATTATAAGCAGTACAGTGGAACAGAAAGTGTTCTTCGTCATCAATAATGTGTCTACATGCAGGACAAGGAGATTCTGTGGATGTTTCACATTCAAACCATCTTTTGTTTGCATTAAAACCTAAAGTTCTCAACCTAAATCTTGCGTAATTTATTCTGTGCCATCTATCTGTTATGACATTGAGAAACTTTTCAGAATGAAACACATTCTTAAATGAGAAAAACCATCGATATTTTTCTTTACTTTCCATATCCGAGTGCCAATTCTGTTTAAAAGAACAAATAAGCCTGTCTTTAAATTCCGCAATAAACTGTTGCTCATTCCCTACTTCCTGGGCCATCCACACTATTCCAAAACCCTGTTCTGAAAGGACTTTCTTTACTTTATGAGCCCAGTTTTCTTTACCTTTTTCCATTTCTAAAAGCATCGTATCATAGGCTTGCCTGCTAAAACGGGACTGGGGTAGCTTCAAGATCTTCAACCAGTACTTAATACATTTCACAAATGTACTTATGTACAAAGGGTATCTGCCCATCTCTCCATATAAAATGGTGTTAGATGAATGAATAGGTACTTGAAGGAAACGCTTCATAGCATACGTATGTACTATTTCCATCATCGAATTTTCATGTAAGCCCCAAATTTCAGCTGCATATGTAAGAAGAGGTTTTATCTGTGTATCAAACATTTTCCAAAATATACTACAGTCTGTACAATTCAGTTTTCTCAGGGATTTCAGAATTTCAATAGTGCCTTTTTTCCCTTTTCTTAGAGATTCTTCCCATGTGTAACGGAAAGTTAATTTTGTTGAAAATATCATTCCAAGATATTTATATGAACTAACTACTTGAACGTCTGCATTTCTATAAGACCATTTTTCACACACTGATAGGTGGCCACCCATTCTAAAGACAACTATATTTGTCTTATCCAAGTTAACTGATAAACCTAAGCGATCTGCTTCTTCTTTCAATACATTTAGTTGGTTTTGCAAACCTACAACTGTTCCGGACAGAAGAACAACATCATCAGCATACAGTAATAAAACTAATTCAGCTGCTCCAGGTATTATCTGGATACTACGTCTGCCTTTGCGGGACAATTCCACTGCCAGTTCGTTTATGAAAAAAGAAAACAACTGTAGACTCAAACAAGCATCCTTGTTTTACTCCATTTGGACAATCAAAATAATCTGAATACTCACTCTTCACACGCACACATACCAGCACTGAGTTGTAGACTCCTCTAATAGCCATGTACAATTTACTATGAACACCACTTTTACGGAGTACATTCCACAGAGCATTCCGATTTACCGAGTCAAAGGCCTTCTTGAAATCTACAAATGCAATGTAGAGCTTCGACTTACAGAGTAGATGTTTTTGAATCAAAGAATATAGTGTAAATATATCGTCTATGGTGCTGTAACTGGTTCTAAAACCTGCTTGTTCTTCCGCTATTTTTTCTTCAGTTTCAGCCCATTCAGTTAATCTTGTATTTAGTATGTGAGTGTAGATTTTACTTAAAATGCTGGTAAGTGATACTCCACGATAGTTGTCGGGATTGTTCACGTCTCCTTTTTTATGGATTGGTACAATAATTGATTTAGCCCACTCTGATGGAAAGATACCATTATCAAAAAGCTGGGCAAATAAATGAACAAGGAAATCGATTACAGTTGTGTTTGCATTCTTCAACATTTCTGCTATGATTCTATCTGGTCCTGCACTCTTTCCTAATTTTAAATGTTTAATACCAGCAACGACTTCTTCACTGGAAATAGGTTGTTAAATAATGGCTCAATTTCATTCTCTTCTACCACACCGGTCTCTTCTTTCCATACTTTTATTATCAAAACTATGAAAAACGCCCCAAAAATGGTCATGCCACTGTTGAACTGAGATTTCGTTATACACAAAACTCTTTTTATTTACAGATCTTATCACTGACCAGAACATTTTAGAATCACTGACTGAATTTTTCAGTTTCTTTAACCTACTTTCTTTAAACTCCAGTTCCTTTGTTTTCCTTAGCGTAACATACTCTTTACGTGATACAGCGTATTCTTCTCTTTTCTTACTTTTATCCTTGGCTGTTTTGCATCTCTGAAATCTTTTTAATAACCTTTTAACTTCCTGTTTCTTTCGTTCGCACTCATTATCAAACCAGTCATTGTATGTTCTGCTGCCTCTACAAATAACTCGAACCATACAGGCTGCGGCTCCGCACAAAGCACTGACAAATTTATCTAGACTCTCATTCACATTGATTTGTAATAATTGACGCGCTTCCTGCATGCTGTCTAGAAATTCATCACATTCAAGTTCATTTCTGAATATACCAGCATATTCATCAGCCCAGACAATTTTTTCTTCACGTTGTTCTGGTGAATACCTCTTCTCTAATTTACAACAATTACTTTTCCATATAGCTTCAGAGAGAGAGAGAGAGAGAGAGAGGAGAGAGAGAGAGAGAGAGAGAGAGAGAGAGAGAGAGAGAGCACGGTACGTTTTAAAGCATCAAGGCTTGTTAGCTTACAGGGAAACAGAAAACACACACACACAACACACCACACACACACACACACACACACCTCTCTCTCTCTCTCTCTCTCTCTCTCTCTCTGTCTGTCTGTCTGTCTGTCTGTCTGTCTGTCTCGCTGTGTTTCATCACACACAGACACGGAGAGAGAGAGAGAGGAGAGAGAGAGAGAGGAGAGAGAGAGAGAGAGAGAGAGAGAGAGAGAGAGAGAAGACACTGACATGACACTGACACTGACACTGACATCTTTTATTGACATTGGCTAATAGCCTTTTTGTCAAGGGGGTACAATGTCTTTTGTTTTTGCATAGAAGAAAAGAAAACTAAAGAAAAACTGCAAATTAGGTGTCTACACAGCTAAGCAACATCAGAAAATTATTTCCATTTCCATCACTCATTTGTGTTTCCTGTCTATGTTCTATAACAAAATCATTCTCACACAACAACCATTCCCTTCACATGCGCACACTGATCCATCCTAACGTCCATCAACTTGCACGCACGCATTTATATCCTTATCCTCCCTTCTCCGCATTCACACATATTCTCTGTACAGATAATTTATCTGACTTGATATTATGAAAAAAAAAAAACAAACAAAAAAAACCCACCATTCACTTGAACCATCAAGCTTCGAGGTCAAATAAGTGTTCCACACAATAAAAATGAAATATAATTGATATCCCTTCAGTGCTTTGAACTTTTATTCATTCATAATTTTCTTTCGCGTGTCTACTGCTTCTGTTAGATATTTTGCCAGCATCTTTAACAATGTTTCATCACTTGTTTGCAAAATACTGTTAAGGTTTCGACTCTTGATTGTGTTATTTTCAAATAGTCTTGATTTTTTTCTTATGTTCCCATAAGCAGGACAAGTGAACAAAAAATGTAACTCATCTTCTCTAACTGCAATATCATTACACAACGGACATGAATCATCAACAGCATCATTATTTAGATACCATCTTTTATTAGCCTTTAATCCCAGTCTTCTATTTCTAAATCTTGCAAGGATGCCTCTTTGCCACCGATTAGATACTAGATGTAAATATTTTTCTGCCTCCAAGTTACTTTTGAAAGAGAGAGAGAGAGAGAGAGAGAGAGAGAGAGAGAGAGAGAGAGAGAGAGAGAGAGAGAGGGTGATGCTTACTTCATTTGAAAGTACAACTCTGGCGGACCAAATTCCAAAACCCCCCAGTCAGGCTAATTAGAAAATGCCAGGTTTCGAGGCCCCTGTTCCCTGTTGAAGAGGGAGACTACTCTCTCAGTCGGAAAACCGGCGGTCAGATTACAGTCCCCTGTGTCAGTCTCACGCCATGGCGATTCGCGGAACTGGCATCGGTCGCTTACTGTGCAGCGCAAACTGTAATTGGGCGTGAGTTGAAAAGCTGGGACAATGAGTGGACAAAATAGTTAGCTGCTGTCACGTCTCTGGCTGACATTCCAACTCCACGTCTTTTCCCACAGGCAAAAACACTCCCGCCGAGAGATGGGGGGAGGGGGGCAGGGGGGGGGGGGGAGGAAAGGGGGTAGTGCACTTAGTGATTAGGCAGTGTGAACCGGGGGGGGGGGGGGGGGGGGAGGAAAGGGGGTAGTGCACTTAGTGATTAGGCAGTGTGAACTATGGCGCATTACAATATTCAAAAGGTTCTCTTTTTTTCTGAAAATCGTAATTTTTATGATAAAAAAAGACTAGTATACAATCATATAGATGTGACAAAAATGGAATGTATCTATCTATCTATCTATCTATCTATCTATCTATCTATCTATCTATCTATCATCTATCTGTCTGTCTGTCTGTCTGTCTGTCTAGTCTATCTAAAACAAATAAGTTTATCTTTTTATGTAAGTATCTATTTATCTGTCTGTCTGTCTGTCTGTCTGTCTGTCTAACCATCAATCTATCTCTACATTTATATAAAACAAATGTCTTGAAGGGAAACGACCATCGGCAAAGAATTCTTCCGCCACTTTAACAACGTCATAGCAACACATCTAGAAGGAAGTACATGAAGAGGAAGGTGGGGGTGGATTGGGGAGTGGGGGTGGGTAGGGATGAATAAAAGAGGGCATTAATTAAAGTGAACTTGTCAAGTACTGTCCTGACAGCATATGTAAACCATGGCATACTGTCCTGACAGCATATGTAAACCATGGCATACTGTCCTGACAGCATATGTAAACCATGGCACACTGTCCTGACAGCATATGTAAACCATGGCATACTGTCCTGACAGCATATGTAAACCATGGCATACTGTCCTGACAGCATATGTAAACCATGGCATACTGCCTTGGACCAGAACCATATGTAAACCATGGCATACTGCCTTGGACAGACCATATGTAAACCATGGCATACTGCCTTGTGACCAGACCATATGTAAACCATGGCATACTGTCCTTGACCAGACCATATGTAAACCATGGCATACTGTCTTGACCAACCATACATAACATGTATACGTCATTGTGACCAAACATAGTAAACCAGGGTAACTGTCTTGTGACAGACATATGTAACCAGTATACGTCTTGTGACGAACAATTAACTGGTACTGTCTTGTGACCAGAACCATATGTAAACCATGGCATACTGTCTTGTGACCAGACATATGTAAACCATGGCATACTGTCCTTGACAAACCCATACATAAACCATGGCATACTGTCTGGCCAACATAAAACCTGCACACGTCTGTGACAACTATGTAAACCATGGTATACTGTCTTGTGACCAGAACCATATGTAAACCATGGCATACTGTCTGGACCAGACCATATGTAAACCATGGCATACTGTCTTGTGCCCAAAACCATACATAAACCATGGCATACTGTCTTGTGACCAGAACCATATTAAACCATGGCAACTGTCTTGTGACCAAACCATATGTAAACCATGGCATACTGTCTTGTGACCAAACCATATGTAAACCATGGTATACTGTCTTGTGACCAAACCATACATAAACCATGGCATACTGTCTTGTGACCAAAACCATAATAAACCATGGCAACTGTCTTGTGACCAAAACCATACATAAACCATGGCATACTGTCTTGTGACCAAACCATCATAAACAGCATATGTCTGGACCAGAACTGTAACCTGATACTGTCTTGTGACCTAAACCATACATAAACCATGGCATACTGTCTTGTGACCAGAACCATATATAAACCATGGCACCCCGTCTTGTGACCAGAACCATAATAAACCATGGTATATGTCTTGTGACCAGAACCATGTATAAACAATGGCATACTGTCTTGTGGCCAGAACCATATATAAACCATGGTATACTGTCTTGTGACCAGAACCATGTATAAACAATGGCATACTGTCTTGTGGCCAGAACCATATATAAACCATGGTATACTGTCTTGTGACCAGAACCATGTATAAACCATGGTATACTGTCTTGTGACCAGAACCATATATAAACCATGGCATACTGTTTTGTGACCAGAATCATATATAAACCATGGCATACTGTTTTGTGACCAGAACCATATCTAAACAATGGCATCGTCTCGTGACCAGAACCATATGTAAACCATGGCATACTGTCTTGTGACCAGAACCATATGTAAACCATGGCATACTGTCTTGTGACCAGAACCATACATAAACCATGGCATGCTGTCTTGTGACCAGAACCATACATAAACCATGGTATAATGTCTTGTGACCAGAACCATATATAAACAGTGGCATACTGTCTTGTGACCAGAACCATATATAAACCATGGCATACTGTCTTGTGACCAGAACCATATATAAACAATGGCATACTGTCTTGAGACCAGAACCATATATAAACCATGGCATACTGTCTTGTGACCAGAACCATATATAAACAATGGCATACTGTCTTGTGACCAGAACTATATATAAACCATGGCATACTGTGTTGTGACCAGAACCATTTTCTTTGACACCTGTCCAGAGTCGGTGTTCGTCTCCAGGCAAAGACCCGTCAGAGGACCTGGCCTGGCCATGGTGATCCACACCTGGTGTCCCACAGAGGTGTACAAGCTGTAATTGTGCGGTACTTTCACTACCATGGGGAGATAATCGCATTGCAATAGCCTGTCAAACCAAGTAGCGAAGGTCAGACCATGGAAATGGGGAGGATGGTTGGAATTGATGGGTGGGTTGGGAGGCAGTGGGGTGGGGGAGCAAGCACAATAAAGAAATAATATAAAAATGAGATAGTAGTTAATGTTAAAAAGCAAAAAAAGACAAAAAACGTTCGAGCTGATGCAGGAGGATTCTTAACAGATGCAAGGAATTTCAAAAATGTGCTCCACCGTTGAATAGCCACAGATTTAGGAAGCACAGGACTGGTATTTCGTTTCGTGTTCCAACTACTGGCCTGTGTTGGAGTCCCGTTCGCTCGCACTGGGAACTAACTACCCAGTTCCGGCTGAGAGAACTGTTCAGTTGACTGCGCTGCCCTCTCAGGTAACAACACATGCCAGCTTCTTCTCGTCCACTGTGTAGTGAAGTACACCTACCGCCTGTACGCGGCCTTTGCCTGGGCGTGAACCACCATACATGTGCTTCACTTACGAAATATAGTGAGCAGACCGACAAACTTTTGAAAACTGTATTCATAACACAATTTCACTCAAAAGTCACGCGAACTGCTTTCCTGCCCAAGATATATAGCATAGATAATCAACAAACTTAGATTAAATACATGGAACACGAAATCCTCTCCTGATGTTAGATGTGAGGGATAACATTTCTGCCCATCAATACTACTAGACTGCCCAATTCTTACAGAGCGATACAAATTAATATGTATGAATTCTGCATATTTCGAAAGCATTGACCATATTTTATATGACACATGTTACAGACATCATACACGTTCTTGCCCAGTCAGAGTTGGGCAGACTGTTGTGACTTAAAGAAAGTATTTTCAGAAGTATTCTTAGTGGAATGTCTAGATTCTAATATGTGAAGGACAGAGGTGACAGAAAATGACCGGAGACAGTAGGTGTGACATTCTCAGTGATCTTTTTTGCCGTCTAATATAATCTAAATATCATCGATGATGAACAGATGTTAAAGTAGCCACTGAACTGAAGCCGCCAAACGAACCAGCCGCCGTGGCGAAGTGGTTAGCGTCGCGGACTCCTGGCTGGGAGGTCGTGGGTTCGAATCCCATCAGAGTCATGTGGGTTTTTCTGCCCCGACCGGCTCCTACCCAGAGTTGAGTTTGCTGCGGACTCAGCTGGGAAGACTGGGACCACACAGTCGAGTTTCATCCACTTAATGGATGCGTTTCTGAGAGTGGTGCTCAAATTTCCTGACCAACACTGCAGGTGCCTGTATCTCTCGGGCCTGGTTGACGCCGAGATATATTATGAAAGGAAGCGTAGAGTACAGCCCTGTCATGTAGTCTCAGACCGAAACGGAAATCCGTAGCATCATCTTAATCATCCTCATCCTCATCGATCAGCGTAAAAAAAAAGTCTCAAATTTGCGGCCCTTCATGCCCTGCTCTCATGGTGACCTCACTTTCGATGTCCTCTCCACGGCTGTGACCTTGGTTTGGTTCCGTCGGGGTCACCGGTATCGGCGAGTCCATGGGGGCTGCGTTGGACGGACGTAGTGGCGCCCTCCGGAGGGAGAGCTCACTCACGCCGGCTCCGCGACTAAGCAATTACTGTCGTCAGTAGGGGGCTTAGTAGGTGGTGTCCTGCGTATGTTAGATCAGAACAGGTGCCACTGAACACCACCGAAGTGACTCGGCAGCAGTGCAGTGTCTCCTCCGGTGGGTTGCCTCTTGACGACTTGACATTGACTGCTCCCTGTGGATTGCCGGTGCCGGGGCTGCGGCGGGACCGACCGGGCTGTGGCTGTGGACGGGGTGTCGGGATGAGCGGCGTGGGTGCACTGCCTCTGAGGTGGCGCAGAGGTTGGGACAGCAAAAAAAAAAAAAAAATGATGAAAAAAAAACGATGAATAGCAACGGACAGAGTCAGTCTGACCAAAAGGAATCTCTGGGCGCCTTGGATCTATCTACACAATGGAACTGCAACTAGCGAAAGGCGAACATACCAAGGTCCTGCCAGAACTGCAACGCTGACAACGGCTGGCTAAGAATTGTCTTGTAAGAAGACATCTTTTACTTGAATCTAACGAGAGTCACAATCTCCCATTGCTTGACCCAATAATGATATAGAGACCAAGTAACACTTTTGTTTACAATACAGAACTCGACTCCAGAAGACTTAATTAAACAACTGGTTCTGTTCAGAAGACTGTACTCAATGGTTCCCACTGCTGTCACTGAAGGATTCGACACCACCCTTTTCAATGTCATTTCCCCCCCGCTCCTACCCTTCCCTCCCCCCTCCCCTTCCTTCCATTTGAAATTGTTAGTCACGTCATTTTCATTGCGACTGAGGACTACTATCTATTTACATGCCCCTCCCCCTTCAGTATTTCCTGACTTTCTTTGTTTGATTGTCTTTTCCTGTCTTGCTTGGGGAAAAAAAAGGTCGACGCTCGTTCTACTTTAGTGTTTTTATTACGTTCATTTTGCAGCTTAGTATTTCAACATTTATTTTTCATGGATACGTTCAGGTTTAACGTCCGTACCTGATATAACAAACGAGCATAACTATCCGAGGAGATTAAGGAAAAGGGCACCTGTCTGACACGTCATGGAACCACCAGAACGACAACATAATAAGGTAGGTAGCAACAATGGCAATGTTCATGTTGGGGGTGGGGGTGGGGGTGGCTGGGTGGGTGGGTGGATGGGGGGAGGGTGATTCACTCTCGCCTCATTTGACTGCTAATTCGGCTTTCTGTCCATGAGCCAGCGAAGCGCCCTATAGGTAAGTGCCCTATAGCTAAGTGCCCTATAGCTAAGTGCCCTATAGATAGGTAAGTGCCCTACAGCTAAGCGCCCTATAAGTAAGTGCCCTATAGGTAAGCGCCCTATAGCTAAGTGCCCTATAGCTAAGCGCCCTATAGCTAAGCGCCCTATAGGTAAGTGCCCTATAGCTAAGTGCCCTATAGCTAAGTGCCCTATAGCTAAGCGCCCTATAGGTAAGTGCCCAATAGGTAAGTGCCCTATAGCTAAGCGCCCTATAGGTAAGTGCCCCATAGCTAAGCGCCCTATAGCTAAGCGCCCTATAGGTAAGTGCCCTATAGTAAGCCCCTATAGGTAAGTGCCCTATAGCTAAGCGCCCTATAGTAAGTCGCCCTATAGGTAAGTGCCCTAGGTAAAGGCTTAGTAGTGCCCTATAGCTAAGTGCCCTATAGCTAAGCGCCCTATAGGTAAGTGCCCTATAGCTAAGTACCCTATAGGTAAGTGCCCTATAGCTCAGCGCCCTGTAGTAATGCCCTATAGCTAAGCGACCTATAGTAATGGCCCTGATAGCTCTGCGCCCTGTAGCTAAGCGCCCTGTACCCAACGCCCTGTGCTAAACGCCCTGTAGCTATGCGCCCTGTAGTAAGCAGCTGTAGCTATAGCGCCCTTAGCTATGCGCCCTATAGCTAAAGCGCCTGTAGCTAAGCGCCCTGTAGCTAAGCGCCCTGTAGCTAAGCGCCCTATAGCTAACGCCCTGTAGCTAAGCGCCCTATAGCTAAGCGCCCTGTAGCTAAGCGCCCTGTAGCTAAGCGCCCTGTAGCTAATAGCGCCCTAAGCTAAGCGCCCTTAGCTAGCGCCCTTAGCTAAGCGCCCTATAGCTAAGCGCCCTGTAGCTATGCGCCCTGTAGCTAAGCGCCCTGTAGCTAAGCCCCTTTAGCTATAGCGCCCTTTAGCTAAGCGCCCTATAGCTAAGCGCCCTGTAGCTAAGCGCCCTGTAGCTAAGCGCCCTGTAGCTAACGCCCTTATAGCTATGCGCCCTGTAGCTAAGCGCCCTGTAGCTAAGCGCCCTGTAGCTATGCGCCTGTAGCTAAGCGCCCTGTAGCTAAGACGCCCTGTACCTAAAGCGCCCTGTGCTAAACGCCCTGTAGCTAAAGCGCCCTATAGCTAAGCGCCCTGTAGCTAAGCGCCCTGTAGCTATGCGCCCTGTAGCTATGCGCCTTGTAGCTAAGCGCCCTGTAGCTAAGCGCCCTATAGTTAAGCGCCCTGTAGCTAAGCGCCCTATAGCTAAGCGCCATGTAGCTAAGCGCCCTGTAGCTAAGCGCCCTGTAGCTAAACGCCCTATAGCTAAGCGCCCTGTAGCTAAGCGCCCTATAGCTAAGGGCCGTATAGCTAAGCGCCCTTTTGCCAAGCGCCATGTAGCTCAGCGCCCTATAGCTAAGCGCCCTGTAGCTAAGCGCCCTATAGCTAAGCGCCCTGTAGCTATGCGCCCTATGGCTAAGCGCCCTGTAGCTAAGCGCCCTATAGCTAAGCGCCCTGTAGCTAAGCGCCCTCTCTCTTTTTTTCCTTTGTTTCTTGTTTAGTTTTCAACCATCTCTTATCTCTCATATTTAAATACATTCGTATTATCATTCGAATACAATATTATACGAATTATATGAAGCCGTTCCTCGTCCTCCCCCCCCCCCCCCCGCTCCCTTTCCATCTGACCTCCCCGTTCTCCCGCCCCCTCCTCTACCTGTCCCCCATCCTTCCCCTCACCACTTGCCTTAGACCCACTTCAGGAAAGAAAAAAAAAACGTGTATTAGCACAGTATTGAACGTCAGGCCTTCAGATCTTCAGTCTAACGCTTTCCCAACTGAGTATTCCGGCTGACAGAAAGCAGGGTGTTTTAATCTGCCAGAAGGCGACGGCTGCGCGAGTTTGACTCACTTCGAATCACGTCTTCACTTCGCTTCGTTTTTCCCGAAGTTGGAGTAAGGTTGCCTTAATGGTGGGATAGAAAACGGTCATACACACTGAACTCCACTCCCTTTGTTGGGTAGATGGGATTAACCCTTGCCTGTCTATACAGGGAGTGTCCGCAGGAGTATCAGCCTGCGTACACGGGCGGGGGTGGGGGGGGGGGGGGGGGGGGGGGGGGGGAAGGGGGAGGAAGAAAACTTCGCTTCGGCATAGTCGCATTAAGAAAAATGCGACTAATGTGAGTTTCTAGCATAAAGGTGATTTGCTCTTAATGTGCCCAGTATGCTGTTGCTTCACCATGCTAGACTTGCAGATAGACAAACATTGGATCCGTGTAAAATGTGACTAATATGACTTGTGTCTTTCTAGCATAAAAATGATTCTCTCTTAATGTGCCCAGTGTGCTACTGAGTCGTCATGCTAGACTTGCAGATAGACGAAAACTGTGGATTTGTGTGACCAACGACAAAGACAGGCAGCACTGGCCACAGAGTCACACACGAGCAAACAGACAGACTGGAGAGATGAGGTTTGCGTCCTGTTGCCTTGAGGCACCCAGGGACATGCTGTGCAAGACCAAAGTCTGTGGTTTGGGGGGCAGGATGTCTGGTCGTTGGCAGGGATTTTGGGCTTGGTTCTGGACAGGGGCTGTCCTGTCTTGTTCTGGTTTTCGTCTTAGACCGGAGTCTGGGTCCTCTTCAGTGATACTGCTGGACTGGTGTCCAGCACTTGGTTTTGGTTCCGTGTGGACTGGGTCCAGCACTTGGTTCTGGTTCCGTGTGAAGTGATGTCCAACACTTGGTTCTAATTCCGTGTGGAGTGATGTCCAGCACTTGGTTCTGGTTCCGTGTGGACTGGTGTCCAGCACTTGGTTCTGGTTCTGTGTGAACTGGTGTCCAGCACTTGGTTCTGTGTGAACTGGTGTCCAGCACTTGGTTCTGGTTCCGTGTGGACTGGTGTACAGCACTTGGTTCTGTGTGAACTGGTGTCCAGCACTTGGTTCTGGTTCCGTGTGGACTGGTGTCCAGCACTTGGTTCTGTGTGAACTGGTGTCCAGCACTTGGTTCTGGTTCCGTGTGGACTGGTGTACAGCACTTGGTTCTGGTTCCGTGTGGACTGGTGTCCAGCACTTGGTTCTGGTTCCGTGTGGACTGGTGTCCAGCACTTGGTTCTGGTTCCGTTGGACTGATGTCCGCACTTGGTCTGGTTCGTGTGGACTGGTGTCCAGCACTTGGTTCTGGTTCCGTGTGGACTGGTGTCCAGCACTTGGTTCTGATTCCGTGTGGACTGGTGTCCAGCACTTGGTTCTGGTTCCGTGTGAACTGGTGTGCGCTTTGTGGTGTTAATTGGCTGACTGAGGGCGTCGGTATTCGTCGCCTCACCCACCACCACCCCCCCCCCCCCCCCCCCCCCCCCCCCCCCCCGACCTGTTTCCAGGGCGACCAGGCGGCCTTCATCATGCTCAGGTGGCCATGGTCCTGTGCCGCAGAGGAAGCAGAACGGCTGTCGCTGGAGCGCTGCACGAGTCCCTTGGAAGGTCCACATTTACCATGGCCAAAAGGGCAATTTTTCAGCCCAGCCCTGAGAGGGATGCCCAGCTTGCCGACCCGAAAACATGGTTTTCCAGACAACGGTAATCGCAGTCAGGCAGCGCTCCATCGCCGACCGCTCTCCTATCTCCCAGAGCCGTCCCCTGTCGACACAGGCTAGACCCACCGTCACCCAACAGGGCTGGAAGGTTGACTGCGCCGCCCGACACTGACCTCTCACATCAGCGTCCCTGGAAAGAGAGCTGCCACCGCTTCCTCGGCACTCCCTGATATGCCACCTGGCAGAGAGTGACAGACAGACAGACAAACAAACAGACAGACAGGAGGCACTTTATGGACGATTCAGCGGGTGCTGTCAGCTCAGTGGTGATTGGTGGAGACGTGGTGCGCCGCTGACCTACGGCCAGTGATGGACGTGACGAGGAAAGAATCCACGCTGAGGTCAACATGACACGCAGGCATGAAAGGTCACACATCTGGTTGATTGATTGGGATGTGCGTACCGCCGTGTGTATTTATGAGGGTGGCGGCGGTGGTGTGTGTGTGTGTGTGTGTGTGTGTGTGTGTGTGTGTGTGTGTGTGTGTGTGTGTGTGTGTGTGTGTGTGTGTGTGAGAGAGGGGGTAAGTGAGGAGAGAGGAGGGAGGTGTGGTTGTGTGTTGTTGTTCTTCTTCAATTTAACGTCTTTTCACTAAATGTGATATTAGACAAGGTGTGTGTGTGTGTGTGTGTGTGTGTGTGTGTGTGTGTGTGTGTGTGTGTGTGTGTGTGTGTGTGTGTGTTTGAGTGTGTGCGTGCCGCGTGCGTGCGTGAGTGCGCGCTCGCGTGCGTGCGTGTGTGCGTGTGCGTGTGCGTGTGTGTGTGTATGTGTGATGAGGAGAAACTCTAAGTAAGAATTAGACTGTTAAAAAAAAAAACATCAAAAGTAAAAACAAACAACTGTACAAAATAAGATCATGAAACAGGAATTACAGGATTGAGCCAACTGGGCTTAACATAAGAATTCGTACAAAATTTAAGAGAGACATGGTATCCTGGAATACGCACTTTGAAGCATCCTTTCTAAATTCTGACAAATCGGAATCAAAGTAGGGGCAAAAGTATAGAACGTGTGTTGTTGTACAATTATCAAGGGCGCCGCAAGCACATCGAATATTCTTGACATATTTTGTTCTGAATGCATTTATTTTTAACCGAAATAATAAGGACAGACGTTGTTTACTGTGTCTTGGATATAATCCTATGTTTGTATTACGGTTTACTGGATTTACTGAGGAAGCCCTTTTTAAAAGATTACTTGCTCGAGAGTTCGTACAACAAAGTATAGAAGAGTCGAGTTTGTGTATTCGGGGGAGAACACTTTCTTTGTAGTATTCCTCAAATTTTTCAAAAGAGGCTCTTTGTAAGAGAGAATATCCTTCATGTAAGCTCAAGGGAATATGAATAGTAGCCGCATTGTCAGAAATGTTCGCACCTGCTCGAGCAATCCTGTCAGCCCATTCATTTCTGGATATGAAGCAATGGGAAGGAACCCAACAAAAATTAACTGTTATACCTCTTGACATAAGGTTGTGAATAAGTATTTTAATTTCTGATATGATTTCAGCACGATTTTTTGAATTTGTAGATTCTAAAGCTTGAAGAACTTACTTAGAATCTACACAGAAGAGAATACCATAAAAGTCAAATGATAAATCATTTATGTACTCTACGGCCATTAATATTGCTATTAGTTCGGCTGTAAAAATAGACAGATTTGCCCCAAGATGAAAGGACTTCTCAATTTTTAAAAATGGAATGACAAAGCCACAACCAGCATTATTGTTTAATAGAGACCCATCAGTATAGACTTTTACAAAGTGACGATAACAATAATTGATATGTGATTTTGCTTCGCAAGCTAGAATATTAATGTTATCAGTTTTAGATGTAGTAGTATAGTTATAATCAAATTTTGGTTTGAAGAGCTCCCAGGTTGGTACGGGACTTATGGGAAAACACACAGCAAGCTTTTTATGATTGATACCTGAATTTGTCAACAAGTGAGAAGAATATGTGAGTATCGTTTTAGTGGCTCGAATGTTTTTAGCACGTTTAGGAAAGTCTACATCAGACTTTATATCCAGTTCCGTTTGGTTAGCACTTTGAATAGTTGAGCAGCGAAGAATGTACTTCCTCGCGCTGGGACTGCACGGCGTACTGAGGCGCGTTCCCCGGGTGGCGGATGGGGTGTAAATCGTGGACCAACGCAGTCTAAGGGAAGCAAACCCTGACAGAAAAACCTGGTCCTCCAAGTCTGGGGGTTGAGCAGGAGGCCAACTACCTCCTCCCGGAAAAAAGAATCAGTTACAGAAACCGCAACTATAGACCTACAGCGCAACTTGGACGAGGGAGAGTCCTCTCTGGAAGAGCTTGTGACGCGAGCTGGTGAAAGCCCTAGGGAAGCCAGTGCGCTGACAACTCTCCTGACAACCAAGGCCACAGCCAGGATAGGGACCTGGAACATCCGAACCCTATATGAGGCAGGAAAAGCAGCACAAGTGAGTCGAGAGATGCACAAATACAACTTGAAGATCCTCGGTCTGTGTGAGACAAGGTGGACAGGAACAGGACGCACACGACTCATATCTGGAGACACCATCATCCACTCCGGACATGAAGAAGGCCTGCCACACACGCATGGAGTTGGATTGCTTATGACACCTGAAACAACACAAGCTCTCCTGTCCTGGGAACCTGTGTCACCAAGAATCCTGACCGCCAGATTCAACTCGAAGGGCAGGAAAGTCACCATCCTCCAATGCTACGCCCCCATCAACGTGGCGGTAGCGGAAGAAAAAGAGGACTTCTATGAACAGCTCCGAGCCGTCCTGGACAGAACACCAAGAAGGGACCTGAAGATCCTCATGGGAGACCTCAACGCCAAAGTATGGACTGATAACACCAACAGAGAACTTATCATGGGC
>CM065718.1:5653146-5655646 GCA_033310375.1 Conus canariensis | reverse complement strand
TGCCACTGACCACTGGTTATTATGACGTAAATCGGAGATTTAACTACTTCACAGCTAATTATAGTCTCCCGAGTACCTGTGTACCTTGTACAATGCAAACGACTGGTGGTCAGTGCCATTGACCACTGGTCACTATGACGTAGATCAGATATTTCGACTATATTACAGTTAATCAGTGTCTCATGAGTGTTTGTATACCTTGTGTAATGCAGACAACCAGTGGTCAGTGTCACTGACCATTGGTCACTTTAATGTATATCAGAGATTTTAACTATTTTTACAGCTGATTAGTGTCTCCTGAGTGCCTGTGTACCTTGTACAATGTAGATGACTGGGGGGGGGGGGGGGGGGTCAGTTCCAACTGGGGGGGGGGGGTAAGAATGGGCTGTTACACCGGCAGAGCCATGTATTTGCAGTACTTTTTCTGTTCGTACTTAGGGCTGAAGTCTTCTAGGGCCTCAGTTAGGAAGTCTGGAACAACACAGTCCGGTTCCAACCACGTATTAGTTTTGGGGGTGCTGTTAGATTCTTTCTTGAACCCTTGGTGGTGAGAACACCACAGAATTACGGACTGTGGTGTGTCTCTATTTGACGCCAAGAGCACAGACACAATCAGCCGTGTCTCCCTGATGAGTCCGATCCAGCGGACGAAAGGCCTAGGAGCAGGCGATATATGTAGATCTGCCTTCGAGAGGGATTGCGATGGTTCCCTCAGGCAGCTAGTGAAGGGTTTTCATACTTATAATATCCATTTTCCCATTTTCTTCATCTTCGATTCTTTTTAAAATTTCAAATCTTTGCCAAGTCATTACTATAATGATGGAAAAATTGTTAACCTGCACTTGTTTTCCCCCCACTACTTAATTGCTCAACGTATTAGTTTTGTGTCTCAAAGCGTTGTTCAAATTTCCTGAACAACACTGCAGATATCTGTTTCTCTCGGGCCCGGCTGAGAGGGCCGGATATACCATAAATGAAAGCCGCGTCATGCAATATGAACCCTGAATGGAACTCCAAAGCATTGTCTTCATCATCCTCATCCTCATCGATCAGCATAGAAAACAAAATAATAATTGGCATATTCTGTGCTGACACCGAAAGAAAAATCCCCCTCAATCGAAACGGCCCAGCGGAGATTCAAACCTAAACCACCAGAATGACCAGAATTCCGAGTCCTGCGCGCTACCGACTGAGCTATTCTGGACCCCATTTCTGATTCCCTTGTAAAGCATCTTGTCAGATGGTTTTGGCTGTGACAGGATGTAACACACACACACACAGACACACACAGACACACACAGACACCCACAGACAGACAGACAGACAGACAGACAGACAGACACACACACACACACACACACACACACACACACACACACACACACACACACACACACACACACACGTGTACACTCACCACACGCACATATAACGATGATAAAGGCACAGCCAATGTTAGGTAGGTAGGTACCCAAGGTCTGACCAGCGCGTTGGCTAATGCGTACGTCAGACATTTGCTAAGTCGTAGCCACGAGACCCTCTTCTTCAATTCTGTCGTCTTAGTTATTAATTCATTTATCATCCACCAGCCTTAAATCATGCGCAGTGTTGTCTGGAAACTTAGCGGATGTGGTGTAGCGTATATGGACTAACCGCACCCAGTGACGCCTAAATGGAACTGAAACTGAAACTGCCCGTACAGGTTGTATTTACAAAGAACAAACTGCCCGTACAGGTTGTATTCACAAGGAACAAACTGCCCGTACAGGTTGTATTCACAAAGAACAAACTGCCCGTACAGGTTGTATTCACAAGGAACAAACTGCCCGCACAGGTTGTATTCACAAAGAACAAACTGCCCGTACAGGTTGTATTCACAAAGAACAGAATGCCCGTACAGGTTGTATTCACAAAGAACAAACTGCCCGTACAGGTTGTATTCACAAAGAACAAACTGCCCGTACAGGTTGTATTCACAAGGAACAAACTGCCCGTACAGGTTGTATTCACAAAGAACAAACTGCCCGCACAGGTTGTATTCACAAAGAACAAACTGCCCGCACAGGTTGTATTCGCAAAGAACAGACTGCCCGCACAGGTTGTATTCACAAAGAACAAACTGCCCGCACAGGTTGTATTCGCAAAGAACAACTGCCCGCACAGGTTGTATTCACAAAGAACAAACTGCCCGCACAGGTTGTATTCACAAAGAACAAACTGCCCGCACAGGTTGTATTCGCAAAGAACAAACTGCCCGCACAGGTTGTATTCACAAAGAACAAACTGCCCGTACAGGTTGTATTCACAAAGAACAAACTGCCCGTACAGGTTGTATTCACAAAGAACAAACTGCCCGTACAGGTTGTATTCACAAAGAACAAACTGCCCGTACAGGTTGTATTCACAAAGAACAAACTGCCCGTACAGGTTGTATTCACAAAGAACAAACTGCCCGCACAGGTTGTATTCACAAAGAACAAACTGCCCGTACAGGTTGTAT
>CM065718.1:5625646-5645646 GCA_033310375.1 Conus canariensis | reverse complement strand
ATGCTCTTGTTTTTTTTTTTCATACGCTCTATATGACTGAATATTTTGCATGTTTATGGCCCCTTAGTTTAGAAAACGCACGCACGCACGCACACACACATATACACATGCATTCGCGCGCGCGCGCGCGCGTGCGCGCGTGCACACACACACACACACACACGCACGTATACACACATACACACATATACATATACACGCGCGCGCACACACACACACACACACACACACACACACACACACACACACACACACACACACGCACACACACGCATACGTAAATTTCTCTGCCCGTTCGATAATAAAATATTCTTATTTTATACTTTGGTGGAGATGTTGAGCCACACTACAGATAGTTTCGCAAGAATGTCTGAAAGATGCGGCAATCCACTGATGAGGCTGTACACCCAAAGTTCACGCGCCCATGCCTTGCTTAAGGAATCGAATATTTATGGACTGGCGCAATCAGATTGTTTTGAGAATTTTTATTGTGTCTAGAAGTTGTTTCTCCCCATTTTCCTTCATATGGCCATCAAGGAACAAGCCAGGGGCCGTACTTACATGTCTTGGGTAACGGGAAAGTGACCTACATGCCTCGTTGTAAGCTCGAAGGTCCGTTGCTTGGGGATCCGTAATGTCGAGAGTAACCTTCAACCTCGTGGTTAGCAGTGGGTGAGGGGTGGGTAACCTACAACGAGGATAAGGCAGGAGTCCGCCCTGGGTTTAGATCAAAACAAAGATGGCTGCCAACTTCGTGGTTTTTTTCACCGACGAAGGCAACTATTGAGAAGAAACCGTATTTTACGGGACAGAACTAATTCATTGGACACGTTCAGTGATGACGAAATTCACGCAAAGTTCAGATTTCCAGAGGATAGAGGTACGGAAGTAGAATGCGCTGAACCCACAGGGTTTGTACCCAGAGTTAATCTCGTTGTAGCAGTAAGTTTACCGACGACATGTAAGTACGGCCCCAGGTGGTCCAAGGAGACAGACTCAAGTCAAAAAGATTGGGGCTGTTGGAGAGAAACCAGCCGGCTCAAAGGTAGGGGGACGGGTGAGTGCGTGCGAAAGCCGGAAATGTGAGCTCAGCATAAGGACAGGTCATGGATTTGAAGATTGTGAATGGTGTCATCGGTGGACCCCCCGCCCCCTCCTCACCCCCCACCTCCAAAAAGGTGACATGATTGGGTGTAGGTGTGAGGTTCTTTTGATCAAGCATTACTTTAATATCAAACGCTGGCTCAAAATCATGCTGGGTCTCAAAACGCTTACATGTATTATATAGTGATTTGGGTGCATAATGCTAAGTGTGGCGAGTGGCCTGATTATTTCAATCTTCTGTTGAACAACTTAGTAGTGGGAGAAACAAGTGCAGGCTAACAATTCCTCCGTCATTATATTAACGACTTAGCAAAGACTGGATGAAAAATAGAAAAAAAAAAGAAAAAAAAACACACAGAAAATGGAACTATATCATAACTATAAAATCCTGCACTAGCAGCTTGTGGAGATCACCCTGAGCCGTCTTGAAAGACAGGACTGTTTATATTGCTTGCTCCGAGGCCTTTCGTCCGCTGGATCGGACTCATCAGGAAGGCACTTTAATGTTTTGTTCGGTGCAGATAGACAAATCTGACTGATATCTCCAGTCTGTGACCTACCTCCATTTTGACATCAGGAAGGCACTTTAATGTTTTGTTCGGTGCAGATAGACAAATCTGACTGATATCTCCAGTCTGTGACCTACCTCCATTTTGACATCAGGAAGGCACTTTAATGTTTTGTTCGGTGCAGATAGACAAATCTGACTGATATCTCCAGTCTGTGACCTACCTCCATTTTGACATCAGGAAGGCACTTTAATGTTTTGTTCGGTGCAGATAGACAAATCTGACTGATATCTCCAGTCTGTGACCTACCTCCATTTTGACATCAGGAAGGCACTTTAATGTTTTGTTCGGTGCAGATAGACAAATCTGACTGATATCTCCAGTCTGTGACCTACCTCCATTTTGACATCAGGAAGGCACTTTAATGTTTTGTTCGGTGCAGATAGACAAATCTGACTGATATCTCCAGTCTGTGACCTACCTCCATTTTGACATCAGGAAGGCACTTTAATGTTTTGTTCGGTGCAGATAGACAAATCTGACTGATATCTCCAGTCTGTGACCTACCTCCATTTTGACATCAGGAAGGCACTTTAATGTTTTGTTCGGTGCAGATAGACAAATCTGACTGATATCTCCAGTCTGTGACCTACCTCCATTTTGACATCAGGAAGGCACTTTAATGTTTTGTTCGGTGCAGATAGACAAATCTGACTGATATCTCCAGTCTGTGACCTACCTCCATTTTGACATCAGGAAGGCACTTTAATGTTTTGTTCGGTGCAGATAGACAAATCTGACTGATATCTCCAGTCTGTGACCTACCTCCATTTTGACATCAGGAAGGCACTTTAATGTTTTGTTCGGTGCAGATAGACAAATCTGACTGATATCTCCAGTCTGTGACCTACCTCCATTTTGACATCAGGAAGGCACTTTAATGTTTTGTTCGGTGCAGATAGACAAATCTGACTGATATCTCCAGTCTGTGACCTACCTCCATTTTGACATCAGGAAGGCACTTTAATGTTTTGTTCGGTGCAGATAGACAAATCTGACTGATATCTCCAGTCTGTGACCTACCTCCATTTTGACATCAGGAAGGCACTTTAATGTTTTGTTCGGTGCAGATAGACAAATCTGACTGATATCTCCAGTCTGTGACCTACCTCCATTTTGACATCAGGAAGGCACTTTAATGTTTTGTTCGGTGCAGATAGACAAATCTGACTGATATCTCCAGTCTGTGACCTACCTCCATTTTGACATCAGGAAGGCACTTTAATGTTTTGTTCGGTGCAGATAGACAAATCTGACTGATATCTCCAGTCTGTGACCTACCTCCATTTTGACATCAGGAAGGCACTTTAATGTTTTGTTCGGTGCAGATAGACAAATCTGACTGATATCTCCAGTCTGTGACCTACCTCCATTTTGACATCAGGAAGGCACTTTAATGTTTTGTTCGGTGCAGATAGACAAATCTGACTGATATCTCCAGTCTGTGACCTACCTCCATTTTGACATCAGGAAGGCACTTTAATGTTTTGTTTCGGTGCAGATAGACAAATCTGACTGATATCTCCAGTCTGTGACCTACCTCCATTTTGACATCAGGAAGGCACTTTAATGTTTTGTTCGGTGCAGATAGACAAATCTGACTGATATCTCCAGTCTGTGACCTACCTCCATTTTGACATCAGGAAGGCACTTTAATGTTTTGTTCGGTGCAGATAGACAAATCTGACTGATATCTCCAGTCTGTGACCTACCTCCATTTTGACATCAGGAAGGCACTTTAATGTTTTGTTCGGTGCAGATAGACAAATCTGACTGATATCTCCAGTCTGTGACCTACCTCCATTTTGACATCAGGAAGGCACTTTAATGTTTTGTTCGGTGCAGATAGACAAATCTGACTGATATCTCCAGTCTGTGACCTACCTCCATTTTGACATCAGGAAGGCACTTTAATGTTTTGTTCGGTGCAGATAGACAAATCTGACTGATATCTCCAGTCTGTGACCTACCTCCATTTTGACATCAGGAAGGCACTTTAATGTTTTGTTCGGTGCAGATAGACAAATCTGACTGATATCTCCAGTCTGTGACCTACCTCCATTTTGACATCAGGAAGGCACTTTAATGTTTTGTTCGGTGCAGATAGACAAATCTGACTGATATCTCCAGTCTGTGACCTACCTCCATTTTGACATCAGGAAGGCACTTTAATGTTTTGTTCGGTGCAGATAGACAAATCTGACTGATATCTCCAGTCTGTGACCTACCTCCATTTTGAATTTCATTGTATGGATGTTAGTTCCATATTCTTTTCTTTTTTTTTTTTTTTTTTAAATTTTTTTTTTTACATTTTCCCCATCATTTTTCTTTAAAACCATGGAAGACAAAAAGAGAGTCACTAGACCGTCAAACGGGTAGAACAACAAAACCACAGCACAGAGACAACGGGTTTCGGCCTGCTTGCCGTCTCTGGAAAAAACAGACGAAAAAGACAGAACAATAAACTGGTGACAAAGAAATGACTCAGCTCTGAGAAAGTTGTGAAATGAATAGGAAACGGGATGAGTTGTTTTGATGAAATATTGAAATGGAATGAGAGTAATGTTTATGAAGTGTTGAAGTGGAATGAGAATAATGTTGATGAAGTGTTGAAAGTGGGGTGAGAATAATGTTGATGAAGTATTAAAGTGGAATGAGAATAATGTTGATGAAGTGTTGAAATGGAATGAGAATAATGTTGATGAAGTGTTGAAATGGAATGAGAATAATGTTGATGAAGTATTAAAGTGGAATGAGAATAATGTTGATGAAGTGTTGAAATGGAATGAGAATAATGTTGATGAAGTGTTGAAATGGAATGAGAATAATGTTGATGAAGTATTAAAGTGGAATGCGAATAATGTTGATGAAGTTTTAAAGTGGAATGAAAGTAATATTGATGATGTATTGAACGGGAATGAGAGTAATGTCGATGAAGTATTGAAGTAGAATGAGAGTAATGTCGATGAAGTATTGAAGTGGAATGAGAGTAATGTCGATGGAGAACTGAAGTAGTGTAGGAGTACTGTTGATGAAATATTGAAGTGGAATGAATAATATTGATGAACAATTGAAGGGGGATATGAGTAATGTTGATGAAACAATGAAGCCACATGACAGTAATGTTGATGAATCATGGAAGCAGAACGACTGTACTGTTCACGGATTATAGTAGAGGAATAAGAGTAATGTTGGTGGAGTATTAAAGTGGAATGAGAGTATTGTTGACAGAGTATAGCAGTGAAATGTGAGTAATGTTGACAGAGTATTGCAGTGGAATGTGAGTAATGTTGACAGAGTATTGCAGTGAAATGCGAGTAATGATAATGAAGCAGTGAAGTGGAACAAAAGTAATGTTGATGAAATATTGAAATGGAATGAGAGTAATGTTGATACAACACTGAAGTGGAACAAGAGTAATGTTGATGAAATATTGAAATGGAATGAGAGTAATGTTGATACAACATTGAAGTGGAACAAGAGTAATGTTGATGAAATATTGAAATGGAATGAGAGTAATGTTGATACAACACTGAAGTGGAACAAGAGTAATGTTGATGAAATATTGAAATGGAATGAGAGTAATGTTGATACAACATTGAAGTGGAACAAGAGTAATGTTGATGAAATATTGAAATGGAATGAGAGTAATGTTGATAAAACATTGAAGTGGAACAAGAGTAATGTTGATGAAATATTGAAATGGAATGAGAGTAATGTTGATAAAAATTGAAGTGGAACAAGAGTAATGTTGATGAAATATTGAAATGGAATGAGAGTAATGTTGATAAAAATTGAAGTGGAACAAGAGTAATGTTGATGAAATATTGAAATGGAATGAGAGTAATGTTGATAAAAATTGAAGTGGAACAAGAGTAATGTTGATACAACACTGAAGTGGAACAAGAGTAATGTTGATAAAACACTGAAGTGGAACAATAGCAATGTTGATAAAACACTGAAGTGGAACAACAGTAATGTTGATAAAACATTGAAGTGGAACAAGAGTAATGTTGATAAAACATTGAAGTGGAATAAGAGTAATGTTGATATAACATTGAAGTGGAACAAAAGTAATGTTGATACAACATTGAAGTGGAACAAGAGTAATGTTGATACAACATTGAAGTGGAACGAGAGTAATGTTGATGAAGCAATACACTGTGTTGGAGTTAAGATGATGAAATACTGATGTGGGATGAAAGTTACGATTTAAAAAAAAAAGAAAAGAAAAGAATTGAAGTGGGATAACATTTAAGTTGATAAATTATTGAAAGTGGATAAGAGTTACGTTAATGAAATATTGAAGTGGAACGAGACATAGGTTGATGAACTATAGAAACGCAACCAAGCCCGGAAAGTGTCAAAATTCAAATTTTGGAACCAGTCAAATGTCCACAAATCAGTTTTCCTGCAACCTATTTTCGAGGCTTTTTAGATAATTGAACTACATTGAGTCTAAAACGTTTTTTTTTGTGAGTGCATTTTTTTCACCATGCAAATGAGGGAGATAGGAAAAAAGCCAGATCGAACAACCCAGTCTCTGATTCTGATTCTATGTGGTTTATAATCCACTTCATTCTCGATCCATACAAAGATCGATGTAGTCTGTCAAGATGAGGGGAGAGAAGGAATAAAAATAAATGTAATTATGTAGCGCCTTTCTTTTGTCATTCCTTAAGGGCACCCTTAATTAATAGTTGACGTCCCGGCGTTGGTAGAAATTCCTCGCGCGTGCGAGCGCGCATATGAGTGCACGGAGCGCGCGCACGCGCTTGTGCGTGTGTGTGTGCGTGCGTGTGTGTGTGTAAGTGCGCGCGCGCGAGCGCTCCTGTGTGTGTGTGTGTGTGTGTGTGTGTGTGTGTGTGGTGTGTGTGTGTGTGTGTGTGTGTGTACTTATATATATGTATATATTCCTGTCTATCTATCTATCTGTCTATATATCTATCTATCGATCTATCTATTTATCTACCTATCGATGGATCGATCGATCTATCGATCGATCGATCCATTCATCCATCCCTCCATTTATCCATCAATCTGTTCATCGATCGACCTGTCGATCTCTCTCTCTATCCCTCTCTCTCTCTGTCTCCCTTGCCCCCCCCCCTCTCTCTCTCTCTCTCTCTCTCTCTCTCTCTCTCTTTCTCTGTGCGTGCGTGCGTGCCTTTGTGCGTGATTGAATGAGCAAAATACCTCGCATACTTACACTCCATACATAGTATAAACCGATCTATACGATTATCAATTCCTGCGTCGTCTAAACGCCCATGAACAGGTCAACGTTCAGGTCATGACGTGCAAAAACACATGATCACACGACAACAGTTCACAGGTAGTGCAGATCATCACATAACAATTCGGCACATACACGGCACGTGACAATAGCGCACGTACAATGAACAACACATGACAATTGTACACATAGAAAGTACAACGTGACATGTCAGTAGTGCACACAAGATGCATATCATCACGTTAGTATAGTGAACATAAATGCACACAATACAATGTTGTTAATGCTCACATAACACACAGCATTACAACACTGTACATGTAATACTTTTTATCACGTGATATTCTTGCATATATAAAGCATGATATAACAATACTACATGTACAACGTACACTGTAACATGACAATGATGCACACACACAGAGTACACATTGTCATATGACAACAGTGCACATATAATACAGACCGACCACCACATGAGGTTAGTGTACATGTAATGCACAAGACTTGACTGTAATGCAGACAATGCACATCATCATATGACAAAGTGCACATATGATGCAACCCCATGACAGTAGTGTTTATGCAATGCACAACACATGACAAGTCGTGCACACACAGCACACATCATCATATAACAAAAATGCACATATAATGCAATCACATGACAATCGTGTACATGCAATGGACAACACATGCCAGTCATGCACACACAATGCGCATTGTCAAATGACAATAGTGCACAAATATTGCAGACCGTCACATTACTGTAGTGTACATGTAATGCGCAACAACACATGACAGTAATGCTGTCATAATGCACATTATCATGACAGTAGTGCACATATAATGCACATCAACACATGACAACAGTGCACATATAATGTACACCACCACACGACAAGAGAACACATTTAATCAACGTCAGCACACAACGCTGGTGCACATATATCATAAACGTCACCACACGACACCAGTGCACATATAATGAACGTCATCACACACAACACCAGTGCACATATAATGAACGTCATCACACAACACCAGTGCACGTATAATGAACGTCATCACATAAAACCAGTGCACATATAATGAACGTCATCACACAACACCAGTGCACGTATAATGAACGTCATTACACAACACCAGTGCAATATAATGAACGTCATCACACAACACCAGTGCACGTATAATGAACGTCATCACACAACACCAGTGCACATATAATGAACGTCATCACACAACACCAGTGCACATATAATGAACGTCATCACACAACACCAGTGCACATATAATGAACGTCATCACACAACACCAGTGCACATATAATGAACGTCATCACACAACACCAGTGCAATATAATGAACGTCATCACACAACACCAGTGCACATATAATGAACGTCATCACACAACACCAGTGCACATATAATGAACGTCATCACACAACACCAGTGCACGTATAATGAACGTCATCACACAACACCAGTGCACATATAATGAACGTCATCACAAACACCAGTGCACGTATAATGAACGTCATCACACAACACCAGTGCAATATAATGCACGTCATCACACAACACCAGTGCAATATAATGAACGTCATCATACAGCACCAGTGCACGTATAATGAACGTCATCACACACAGCACCAGTGCACGTATAATGAACGTCATTACACAACACAAGTGCACATAGAATGCACGTCATCACACACAACACCAGTGCACGTATAATGAACGTCATCACACACAGCACCAGTGCACGTATAATGAACGTCATTACACAACACAAGTGCACATAGAATGCACGTCATCACACACAACACCAGTGCACGTATAATGAACGTCATCACACACAGCTCCAGTGCACGTATAATGAACGCCATTACACAACACCAGTGCACATATGAACGTCATCACACACAGCTCCAGTGCACGTATAATGAACGTCATCACACACAACACCAGTGCACGTATAATGAACGCCATTACACAACACCAGTGCACATATCATGAACGTCATCACATAGTACCAGTGCACACAAAATATGCGATTTTTTTTTCTGACTCGTCTGCTTCTTGATGATTTTTTCGTAGGCAATATACTAGGATATTTTACTGTTTTTTTAATGAATGCATGTTTTGCGTTCATAGTTGAACTGTGCTTATATATTCTTTGTTCTCTCTCTCTCTCTCTCTCTCTCTCTCTCTCTCTCTCTCTCTCTCTCTCTCTCTCCTCTCTCTCTCTGTCGATCGATCGATCGATCTGCCTGTCTGTCTGTCTACATATCTATCTATCTATCTGTCCGTCTGTCTATCTATCTATCTATCTATCTATCTATCTATCTATCTATCTATCTATCTATCTATCTATCTATCTATCTATCTATCTATCTATCTGTATGGCAATCTGTCTGTCTATCTATCTATCTGTCCATCTGTATCAAGAAGTTGGATCATTCAAACACTCTCCTCTCTCTCTCTCTCTCTCTCTCTCCTCTCTCTCTCCTCTCTCTCTCCATACACACGTACTCATACGTATGCATGTATGCATGTATGTATGTATGTATGTATGTATGTATGTATGTATGTATGAATTTATGCATATATGGATGGATGGATGGATGTATATATGTATACATGTATGTATGCATGTATGTATGTATGCATGCATGCATATAGGTACGTATACGTGTATATTCGTAAAGAGATAGATAAATAGACAGATAAAAAGATGCATGTGTCGGGTTACACTACTGGCAGACCTCTGTCCTCTTTGTGGGACTGGTGGACGGTCGGCGTCCCATTTCCCTATACAACTAAGCAGGTGATCGTTTTCTTTTTTCTTCGGTACTTCGGTCACTCTGCTAGGTCACTCCGTTAGGTCACTCTGTTAGGTCACTGTTAGGTCACTGTGTTAGGTCACTGTTAGCTCTCTCTGTTACGTCACTGTGTTAGGTCACTGTGTTAGGTCACTCTGTTAGGTCACTGTTAGGTCACTGTGTTAGGTCACTGTTAGCTCTCTCTGTTAGGTCACTCTGTAAGGACACTGTCAGGTCATTCTGTTAGGTCACTGTTAGGTCACTCTGTTAGGTCACTATTAGGTCATTCTGTTTGGTCACTGTTAGGTCACTCTATTAGGTCATTCTGTTTGGTCACTGTTAGGTCACTAGTAGGTCATTCTGTTTGGTCACTCTTAGGTCACTCTATTAGGCCATTCTGTTTGGTCACTGTTAGGTCACTATTAGGTCATTATGTTTGGTCACTGTTAGGTCACTAGTAGGCCATTCTGTTTGGTCACTGTTAGGTCACTCTATTAGGCCATTCTGTTTGGTCACTGTTAGGTCACTATTAGGTCATTCTGTTTGGTCACTGTTAGGTCACTCTATTAGGCCATTCTTGTTGATGAAGTGTTGAAGTGGAATGAGAATAATGTTGATGAAGTGTTGAAGTGGAATGAGAATAATGTTGATGAAGTTTTAAAGTGGAATGAGAGTAATATTGATGATGTATTGAACGGGAATGAGAGTAATGTCGATGAAGTATTGAAGTAGAATGAGAGTAATGTCGATGGAGAACTGAAGTAGTGTAGGAGTACTGTTGATGAAATATTGAAGTGGAATGAATAATATTGATGAACAATTGAAGGGGGATATGAGTAATGTTGATGAAACAATGAAGCCACATGACAGTAATGTTGATGAATTATGGAAGCTGAACGACAGTACTGTTCACGGATTATAGTAGAGGAATAAGAGTAATGTTGGTGGAGTATTAAAGTGGAATGAGAGTAATGTTGACAGAGTATAGCAGTGAAATGTGAGTAATGATAATGAAGCAGTGAAGTGGAACAAAAGTAATGTTGATGAAATATTGAAGTGGAACAAGAGTAATGTTGATAAAAATTGAAGTGGAACAAGAGTAATGTTGATAAAAATTGAAGTGGAACAAGAGTAATGTTGATAAAAATTGAAGTGGAACAAGAGTAATGTTGATAAAAATTGAAGTGGAACAAGAGTAATGTCACTCTGTTAGGTCACTTGGTTAGGTCACTCTATTAGGCCATTCTGTTTGGTCACTGTTAGGTCACTCTATTAGGCCATTCTGTTTGGTCACTGTTAGGTCACTATTAGGTCATTCTGTTTCTTCACTGTTAGGTCACTATTAGGTCATTCTGTTTCTTCACTGTTAGGTCACTATTAGGTCACTCGGTTAAGTCACTCGGTTAGATCACTCGATTAGGTCACTCGGTTAGGTCACTCTGTTAGGTCACTGTGTTAGGTCACTCGGTTAGGTTACTCTGTTAGGTCACTCGGTTAGGTCACTCTGTTAGGTCACTTGGTTAGGTCACTCTGCTAAGTCACTCGGTTAGGTCACTCTGCAAGGTCACTCTGGTCACTCTGTTTCCTAAGTTTCCACCTTGCGAACAAACAAAAGGAGCTTTTTAAAGCTCCAAATGTTTTCTTTGACTTCACAAGTCAATGAGTGAAACAAAACAAACAAAAAACAAAAACAAAACAAACAAAACCCCCTAAAAACAAAGAAGTGCTAGCGGATCTGTTGGAAAGGCTAAGGGCTAAGATCTCAGTTTCCACACACACACACACACACACACACACACACACACACACACACACACACACACAACCCCCACTCCCTACTCTGCAACTTGTCATACCTAAGTGTGAACATGAGATTACAGTTATTGGAAAGGTGGGTATATCTTTGAGGGTACTTTTCTTTCTGACGTTCAGGGCCAGATGTGTTACTGTTTCTGTCCGTGTGCACCGAGTTTTAACAAAAAGCCAGTGACTGAGACCGCAGAAGGCGAAGAGGGAGGTGGGGGGAGACAGCCCCAAGCCTGGGAGTGGGGAAAGGGCGGAATGAGGGGGGGGGGGGGGAGGGGAGTGCGGGGGACTCAAAAGCTGGGGAGTGGGGGAGGCGTTGTGTGTGTGGTGTGTGTGTGTGGTGGTGTGTTGAGGTGGGGTGTGTGTGGGTGTGTTGTGGTGTGTGTGGTGGTGTCGTGTCGTGTGTTTCGTGTGGTGTCTTACTCCGTCCCAATCGCGTCGTGTTGAAATACTAATGGGCTTCTTAACATTTAGCCCCGATTGAGCAAACCGGTAACACACTGGATGATAACATAGCGTTTTTGTTTTCAGTATATTGCAACAGGGGTAAACACACAGTTTCAAACTCATTCTCACCTGCGAGAACAATTCAGAGCCTATATTAAAACAGTATCACACGATGAGAGGGTTTTTTTAAAAAGAAAATCTGTCAATACTTCGTACTCGCGCGCAGTTTCATAAAGATGTGATTTTGTGTGTGTGCATGCGCGCGGCGCATGCGCGCGCGCGCGCGCGCGCGCGTGTGTGTGTGTGTGTGTGTGTGTGTGTGTGTGTGTGTGTGTGTGTGTGAAATGACAACGTTATGTTACTTGTTTTTACTTCCCCCCTATTTTTTTGTTTGGTTCTATATTATCAGTGTCTTTTATTCTTTGATTGACATTGTTAATTTTGTTTGAGGAAAAAAAAAACACAATTAAAAAATATGATTTTGTCCCCGATGTCTCCGTAAAGAATATCTCCATCAACAGTTTAAGTAAGACATTTTAGCTGAAAAACCAATTTTGTCAAATTCACATGAAATATATGTGTATAACGAAGGGGAGGAGCCTATCCATTGGGGCAGGGGAACGATCGAATATCTTGTCCTGGTGTCGTTTTTAGTCTCCATTATTCAGCCCGAAGCACATCCTATTTGTTTTTTGTTTTGTTGTTGTTTTACATCATCTCCTTTAATCTACCATTTCGCCGACAGAACAATGTCGACCAACACCTCCACTGTCCCCCCCCCCCCCCACCCCCACCTCCACCCCCCCAAATGAACACAACACCCACACAAAGAAGTGAAACCAGTGGCCGAACATTTTAATGTTTTCGCTGGATTCTTATCACAGAACGATCGTGTGCTTTTGTTTGATTTCAGTTCAGTGTTTCGCTTCGTCTAAAAAGAAATAAACTAAAATCGAGAGATTGGTTTGGAAGGGGAAGGGAAGGCCAGGGGGGGTGGGTGGGGGGAAGAGAAGGAGGGGTCGTCTAATCTTGTTCCTCATTCAGTCCCAATGTTTACGACTGTCCATGATTCTGTTTTGTCCCCCCCCCCCCCCCCTCCCATCTCTCTCTCTCTTGACGTCCTCCCAAGTCATCTTAGTCCCTGGCTTCCTGGGCCGCTGCCGCGTCTTTGACCATCCCTCCCTGGTCTCCTTGGGAGCCGAAATCCACCGATTTCTTCTTCACCATGCCAGAAAAATCGTCTCTGGAACCGGAGTATCGGTAGGGTCTCATTCTGAAGACGAAGGCTCCGTGTCTGGAGTAGTACGGGCGCTTGGCGAAGGAAGCGAAGGTCCCGTGGTGGATGGAGTCGAAGGGTCGCTTGACCACGTCCTCGTCGTTGTCGTCGTCCCTTCCCTCCTGCTCGAGGGAGTCGATGCTCCGCTTGCGGGACAGCGTGTACTTGTCGCCGCTGTGGAGGAAGCTGTAGGGATGCCCAGAGAAAGAGCTCGGACTGATCTTCAAGGAGGTGGAGGAGCCCATGGGGTGCTTCGTGAACGGACTCAAAAAGCCCTTCCCGGAAATGGAATCAAAAGGGCGTTTGCCAAAGGAGCCCATCACCCCAGTCCTTGAAATGGAATCAAAGGAGCGTTTACCGAAAGATCCCATCACCCCGATCCTGGATATAGGGTCAAAGGACCGTTTTCCAAAAGATCCCATGGCGCCTGTGCCGGAAATGGAGTCAAAAGATCGCTTGCCAAAAGAGCCCATGACACCGGTCCTAGAAATGGAATCAAAGGAGCGCTTTCCAAAGGCACCCCCCATGGCGCCAGTGCCCGAAATAGAATCAAAAGAGCGCTTGCCAAGAGAACCCATCGCCCCGTTCCTAGACATGGAGCCAAAGGAACCCATCACGCCAGTCCCCGATATGGGGTCAAAGGAGCGTTTGCCGAACGAACCCAAAACTCCAGTCCTAGAAATGGAATCAAAAGAGCGCTTTCCAAAGGCACCCATCACGCCGCTACCCGAAATAGGATCAAACGAGCGTTTGCCAAACGATCCCATGACACCAATGCGTGATATGGGATCAAAAGAGCGCTTTCCCAAACCGCCCATTACACCGCCACCAGAAATGGAATCGAAAGACCGTTTTCCGAAAGAGCCTAATACTCCGTTCCTAGAAATTGAATCAAAGGAGCGTTTTCCAAAGGCCCCCATGACACCACCCCCAGATATAGGATCAAAGGAGCGCTTGCCGCCAAAGGCCCCCATGACACCACTCCCAGATATAGAATCAAAGGAGCGCTTGCCGCCAAAGGCACCCATGACACCGCTCCCAGATATAGAATCAAAGGAGCGCTTGCCACCAAAGGCCCCCATGACACCGCTCCCAGATATAGGATCAAAGGAGCGCTTGCCGCCAAAGGCCCCCATGACACCGCTCCCAGATATAGGATCAAAGGAGCGCTTGCCGCCAAAGGCCCCATGACACCACTCCCAGATATAGGATCAAAGGAGCGCTTGCCACCAAAGGCCCCCATGACACCGCTCCCAGATATAGGATCAAAGGAGCGCTTGCCGCCAAAGGCCCCCATGACGCCAGTCCCAGAAATTGAATCAAAGGAGCGCTTGCCACCAAAGGCACCCATGACGCCAGCTCCAGAAATGGGATCAAAGGAGCGTTTGCCGTGAAAGGCCCCCATAATGCCTGACCCCGAAATTGAATCAAAGGAGCGCTTGCCGGAAAAGACCCCATGACCCCTGACCCAGATATGGAATCAAAGGAGCGCTTGCCGGGAAAAGACCCCATGACCCCTGACCCAGATATGGAATCAAAGGAGCGTTTGGCCAGCCCCGCCATGTCCTGGGCCCTCCGGTCCATCCACCTGCTGTTGGAGATGAAGGAGAGTTTGTTGAAGCCGTCCAGGCCGCTGTAGTCCGAGATGGAGTCGAAGGGCCGCTTGGCCAAGGAGGCGGAGCCTTGGGCTGGGTCTTTGGTGGTGGCGAGGAGGCTGCTGGCTGCTTCTTCTGCGTCTTCTCCGGGGCGGATGGAGCGTTTCCTCTCGACGTGCGGGTGGTGCTGCAGGGGGCTCTGGCTTTCGGTGGGTTTGTCCATCTGAAATCACACAAGAGGTTTTTTTTTTTTTACTAAACGTTTTTTTTTCTATTTCCTTTCTATGTTCATTTGTGTTCCCCCTCCCTTCCCACCCACAAACACATACACACACAACACACACACACACACATACACACACATGCGCGCGCGCACGCACGCACGCACGCACGCACACACACACACACACACACACACACACACACACACAGATACAGACACACAGACACAGGCACACACACACACACACACACACACACACACACACACACACACACCACACACACTCACTCACACACACACACACACACACACACACACACACACACACACACACACACACACACACATTCTCTGTCCCTTACTCGTTTTGTGGCGAAACTGAGGACGGATTTACTTACACATTCTGATCACGTCGAAAAGTGGAGTACTTCAAGGCAATACATATCCAGCTCCACACTATTAACAAAAAGTGGAGTACTTCAAGGCAATACATACCCAGTCCCACACTATTAACATATTAAAAAGAAATCTGTACTTTTTTTTTAATAAACGACGTCAGAATATCATAAACGACCATTCTTCTCCATTGAACGAGACAGCCCACGCCTAACTCTCCGGCCGCCTTTTATATGCCGACTATGTTGTGTGTATATCAACAACAAAACGAAGGATACAGACAGACTTTATCAGTTAATATATTTGTGTTGTCAGCTAACGGAACTGATAACCAACAGAGACTAACAGAAAAGGTCATCATACTCTGAAACATTGACCCCCGTAACTTAGCTTGGTTTTCTTTCTGGAGGTGAGTGCTCTCAATCAGCGAACGGACATAAACAGCTCGAAATCATTATTTTTCCCATGAATGGAAATGTCCATTTTGCTGAGAATCACCAAACGAGCTAACACAGCAGCACATGCCGTTGAAGCGTAGTGTACGTGAAAAGAAACATCAAGATGGATGTGATGATGCTTTTGTCGGACACACAATTAGCTCCGATGATCGGTGACCGAACGGAGGCACGACTGTCATTCAGTAACATGACAACAAACAAAGACGGGACTGTGGTCTCTAAACGGCTAAATCGTTTTAGTGGCGTTCTCTCTTCAAAATGACCACCACAGAAGGTAGACATGAGACTTTGCAGGGGGTTGTTAGGCGGTACATTCAAGAACTATGAAATCACCTAATCCGGCGCAGTTGAGGGAGAAACTTTTACTCTGGGCCTGGTAACATTAGTTTTGGTTCATGGAACTGAACCAACGGAAGAGAGCTATCAAACAAGCCTGTGATGATAGTGATGGGAAAAAACAACAATAAGCTTCTCTGGATAAACTTCTTTAAACTGTTACAGTCAATAGGTTTTCTCCCATGCATGCCAAAACGTGACCATACTTCACGTGGAGCGGCTTAAGCGTGTACATCACAGAAAATATATTCAGTTCTGGCTAACAACCACAACCAACCAGCAAACCAACCAACCACTGTTACAGACAGAAAGAGGAGGCAGGTGGTTATTTCTTTCCCGGGTAGGGGGAGAGGGGGGGGGGGGGGGGGGCGGTATTGTTTTGAGTTAAAGCATGCTGTGCACAATGTGATTGCCCGTTATCACCCCTTTTTGTGAGAGTTTCTGCGGTTTTTATGACACCCCAAGCAAACTTTGAGGTGGTAAAGAGGGTGAAAACAACCAGGAGAAAACATTCCTTCACAAACTTTGAGGTGGTAAAGAGGGTGAGAACAACCAGGAGAAAACATTCCTTCACAAACTTTGAGGTGGTAAAGAGGGTGAAAACAACCAGGAGAAAACATTCCTTCACAAACTTTCAGGTGGTAAAGAGGGTGAAAACAACCAGGAGAAAACATTCCTTCACAAACTTTCAGGTGGTAAAGAGGGTGAAAACAACCAGGAGAAAACATTCCTTCACAAACTTTGAGGTGGTAAAGAGGGTGAAAACAACCAGGAGAAAACATTCCTTCACAAACTTTCAGGTGGTAAAGAGGGTGAAAACAACCAGGAGAAAACATTCCTTCACAAACTTTGAGGTGGTAGAGAGGGTGAAAACAACCAGGAGAAAACATTCCTTCACAAACTTTGAGGTGGTAAGGTAAAGAGGGAGAAAACAACCAGGAGAAAACATTCCTTCACAAACTTTCAGGTGGTAAAGAGGGTGAAAACAACCAGGAGAAAACATTCCTTCACAAACTTTCAGGTGGTAAAGAGGGTGAAAACAACCAGGAGAAAACATTCCTTCACAAACTTTGAGGTGGTAAAGAGGGTGAAAACAACCAGGAGAAAACATTCCTTCACAAACTTTCAGGTGGTAAAGAGGGTGAAAACAACCAAGAAAACATTCCTTCACAAACTTAGGTGTAAGAGGGTGAAAACAACCAGGAGAAAACATTCCTTCACAAACTTTCAGGTGGTAAAGAGGGTGAAAACAACCAGGAGAAAACATTCCTTCACAAACTTTCAGGTGGTAAAGAGGGTGAAAACAACCAGGAGAAAACATTCCTTCACAAACTTTAGGTGGTAAGGTAAAGAGGGAGAAAACAACCAGGAGAAAACATTCCTTCACAAACTTTCAGGTGGTAAAGAGGGGAAAACAACCAGGAGAAAACATTCCTTCACAAACTTTCAGGTGGTAAAGAGGGTGAAAACAACCAGGAGAAAACATTCCTTCACAAACTTTCAGGTGGTAAAGAGGGTGAAAACAACCAGGAGAAAACATTCCTTCACAAACTTTCAGGTGGTAAAGAGGGTGAAAACAACCAGGAGAAAACATTCCTTCACAAACTTTCAGGTGGTAAAGAGGGAGAAACAACCAGGAGAAAACATTCCTTCACAAACTTTCAGGTGGTAAAGAGGGTGAAAACAACCAGGAGAAAACATTCCTTCACAAACTTTCAGGTGGTAAAGAGGGTGAAAACAACCAGGAGAAAACATTCCTTCACAAACTTTCAGGTGGTAAAGAGGGTGAAAACAACCAGGAGAAAACATTCCTTCACAAACTTTCAGGTGGTAAACAGGGTGAAAACAACCAGGAGAAAACATTCCTTCACAAACTTTCAGGTGGTAAAGATGGCGCAAATAACCAGGAGAAAAAAAATTACTTTGCAAACTTTGAGGTGGCAAAGAAAGTGAAAACAACAAAAAGAACTTTGCTTTATCAATCTTTTAAGGGTATAAAATGGTGAAGCGGCCCAGAGATTATTTCATCAGCAAACTGTGAGGGGGGGGGGGGGGAGGACGGGGGGGGGGGAGGAGGGGGGGGGATAGATAGTGAAAACAACAAAGAGAACATGTCTTAAGCACTCTTTTACGAATATTGATGGAAAAAGCAAGAAAAAGAACATTTCTTTAGTAAACTTAGAGGGGTTTTGGTATGGCGAGCACAACGAAGGACCGTTTCCTTCGCAAACTTTGAGGGGTAAAGACGGCAAAAAAAAGAGAAAGAGAATATTTCCATAGCAAACCTTGACAGGTGTACATGGTGAAAAAGAAAAAAAAAACAGAAAAAAAACTAAGAGAACATTTTCTTTGCAAATTTGGAAGGATGTAGACGGTGAAAACAACAAAGAAAATATTTTCTTAGCAAACTGTGATGGGCATTGATGGCGAAACAACAAAGAGAACATTTTCTTAGCAAACTGTGATGGGTATTGATGAAGAAACAACAAAGAGAACATTTTCTGAGCAAACTGTGATGGGTATTGATGAAGAAACAACAAAGAGAACATTTTCTGAGCAAACTGTGATGGGTATTGATGAAGAAACAACAAAGAGAACATTTTCTGAGCAAACTGTGATGGGTATTGATGAAGAAACAACAAAGAGAACATTTTCTGAGCAAACTGTGATGGGTATTGATGAAGAAACAACAAAGAGAACATTTTCTGAGCAAACTGTGATGGGTATTGATGAAGAAACAACAAAGAGAACATTTTCTTAGCAAACTGTGAAAGGCATTGATGGCGAAAAGCACACCAAAAAAACCCATTTCTACAGCAAATGTTGAGGAGTATTGATAATAAATATATCAAAGAGAACAGCCCCATAGCAAACTCTGAAGGGTTAGATGGCGAAAGCAACAAAGAGAAAGAATTCCCTAGCAAACATTGAAGAGCGCAGAGAGTGAAAACAAGCAAAACATTTCTACAGCAAAACCTTGAAAGGTTCTGATGGTGAAAACAATAAAGAGAACATATTTACGGCAAACTTTGAGGAGTGTGAATGATTGAAACAACAAAGACTCTGTAGACCATTATCCTTAGTTTCCTGTACACAGATTATTTCTGTGGCCTTTTCCTTTTGTTGACAGAAAGGTCTTGTGCGGAAAGAGGATACGAAAGGAAATCTGACCATCACTACAAAGACCTGACGCCTAGGGGTCTGAATTACGAAGAAAAACGAGTAGTCCATTTCTTAAAAAAGCCTAGGTGCTCAGTACCCACGGGTGGAGAGAGAAACTGCACAGCAGCACATCTTTGTATTTTTTTGCTGCCAAAGAGTATCCTCAAGTTCACCCGTGAAGTATCTAATAAATGCCAACGAAATCTACACGATGGAGGAAGATTTCCGCTCTGCTATCCTTGCTTCCACTTTCTTTGTTCTCCCTGCCAGTCAGTGATGACCTGTTCCACCAAGCAATGCAAACAAACACAAAGCTTACATACTTTGCTTTAAAAGTGGAAAAGGACGCCGTCCCATATAATTCTATGCCACCTGTAGCATACCATACTACACCATGCCGTACCATACCACACCACACCACACCACACCACACCACACCACACCACACCATACCATACCATACCATACCATACCATACCATACTACCATACCCTATCGTACAATACCACACCACACCACACCACACCACACCATACCATACCATACCATACCCTATCGTACAATACC
>CM065718.1:5620646-5623146 GCA_033310375.1 Conus canariensis | reverse complement strand
TAACAGATGATCTGGTACGCGTGCGAGGAGCACCTTTCTGTTTGTATGTGTGTGTGGGGGATGGGGGAAGGGTGCGAGGTGGGGTGGAGAAGGTAGAAAGAAGTCGGGGGTGTAGGGGGGGGGGGGGTGTATGGTAATGGCGGATGGGAAGGGAGAGAAGTAGGCGTGTATGAGGAGGTTCGAGGTGAAGGGGGTCCTTTAAATCTAATTGAAATACGAAGAAAAATTATGTTGGAGAAAAAAAAAAACCAAGCTGCGTGCGTATATATACAAACATACGTTTAAATTTAATGGAATGCCACAAAGGGACTGCGTGCGTACAGTTACACAGATGCTTTTGACTTTAATGGAATGCAACAGCGGTTATTACAGCAGCAAAATGTCTCTTTGTATTTGATTTTGATTTTCCATCTAAACGGTCTTAACCTTGTACAGTTTGCTCACCGTTGCTTTAAGCATGAATGTGTAAATATTAAGCTTCGACTTTTGACACTCTCTCTCTCTCTCTCTCTCTCTCTCTCTCTCTCTCTCTCTCTCTCTCTCTCTCGATAGGTACAAAGTAGGTACGTAGGTAGATAGACAGGCAGCAAGACCCACCGACTGACCGACTGACCGACCGACCGACCGACAGACAGATAGATAGACAGGTAGATAGATAGATAGATAGATAGATAGATAGATACACTCATCACAATTATTTCTGACAGATCCATAATTTAACAGAATATGAACTATTCAGCTAGACAACTTGTAAAGGCGACGTAAAACCTTTTCACTGGAGCAGCCAGTACAGATGATGCAGGTATTACACTATGGACGAGGACATGGCATGGTAAAAAAAGAAGCAAGGATCAGAAACACAGAATGTACCGGTTGTCTTCTTCTAAGAGCCATCCATGACTGTTTCAGCCGTAAATGACTGGCTGCTTTCTGTTATGTCACACCACGTCGAACGGAGGGTGAACGGTGTTAACACTAGACAACCCCTTTGCACGTGCATGTTGTATTGCCACTGTCGCTCTTACAGACCTGTTTACCCCCAACCTGCTGTCGGTGAACTTTTACCTTTCCAACTAAAGGGAGTGTATTTTCTGTGAAGTGTGTGTACACTTCTTCCAAAATGTTTTGGTACCTGCAGAAGGGGAAGAGGGGGGAGGGTGGGGTAGAGGCGGAGAGGGGGTGGGTTCCGAATTTTTGTAAAAGCGTTGATCGATACCCGAATTGCCAGTGAGAGACGAAGAAGAAGAAGAAGAGAGGAAGGCACACACACACACACACACACACACACACACACACACACACACACACACACACACACAGAGAGAGAGAGAGAGAGAGAGAGAGAGAGAGAGAGGAGAGAGAGAGAGAGAGAGAGAGAGAGAGATTTTCTGCCAGCTCAGCAAACCGCAAAGAGACATAAGAGGGCTGTCACCTTCATTTTCCTGTACCTACAGTTGAAAGAGTTTCTCCCAACACACACTACTTTCAAAATTGATTCATCTGCAGACTTTAGCACAAATTCACGCTCTCTTGCCATTTGTTCTTCAATATTTCTGGGTCTGTAGTCCCCAGCTATTGTTCCAACGTAGACGGACATGTGATCGAACCCTCAGGCACAACCTGTGGCGATTTTCCTTTCCAGAGTTCGCGGGAGTTATCGCTCTTAGCTCTTTGCACACTGACACTATTGTTACGAAACGTAAGCGCGTTAACGCTTAGAACTTTGTCTTGATTTTTTTCTTTCTCGACATACTTTTTTTGTATTTCCAGTACGTCGTATTCATCGTATTTTTTTTGCGAAACATCTGTACAAAATACGGCGATGTTGTACGGGTCAATAGGTCTGCTAGTATGGTTTGTTGGCTATAATACGGGTATGGATTTGGGTACAAATCGGTGATCTTTTTCTTCGCCCTGGATTCTACCTCGGGGTCTGAACGATGATTTGATGAGCAGACAGGACAAGGATGATGCCAGAGCACAACATAAGATCTCAAAGTGTCACATGTAATCACTGTTTGCCAATTGTAATGTGGAAACAACAACGGCGTGGTGATGTATCTACCACGACGGAGGTGGGTTTTTTTTTTTTTTTTTTTTTTTCATCCAGCCTCCAATTTTCCCCGTTTTTTTTTCTTTTGCTTTCTTTCTTTTTTTTTTTTTTAACAGTGGAGGCCTACATCCTCGCATTTTTCTCACACTGTCATTTTTTTTTTCTGAAACTGACTCATACTCACCATGCATTGTGTGTGTGTGTGTGTGTGTGTGTGTGTGTGTGTGTGTGTGTGTGTGTGTGTGTTACAGATAGAGACATTCACTTGCTGATCTTAGCGTTTTAACGTGTCACACAAAGCGTCTGGGCTTCTTCATGCACTATGTGTGTGTGGTGCACTGACACTTTCATTCTTCTATGGTGGCCCAGAGAAGACATTTAATCAAAGGGGAAATACACAGCCACGATGGAGTTGGTCCGGTAGCGTTTGTTTGTTTGTATATGGAA
>CM065718.1:5600646-5613146 GCA_033310375.1 Conus canariensis | reverse complement strand
AACACACACACACACACACACACACACACAAACACACACACACACACACACACACAAACACACACACACACACACACACGCGCGCGCGCGCGCGCGCGCGCGCGCGCCGCACACACACACACACACACAGAAGAAGAGCAAAGTCATGACACGTACTGACCATGTACCAGTACAATGTTCCAAAGTTGAGGTGCTTCCACTGTCCTGTGTTTACCAGTATTGTGCGAGCGTGTTCAGCACAACTTGAGTCTTCAGTTAAAAGAATGAAAGGTCTATGGACCGGATGACATACAAAAAGGATGAATGGCTGTAATTGACGTGGGAGACAAAACAAAAGGAGACACACACACACACACACACACACACACACACACACACACACACACACACACACACACACACACAGAGAGAGAGAGAGAGAGAGAGAGAGAGAGAGAGAGAGAGAGATTCAGATTCAGATGTTTTATTCTAACAGGTCTTGGCCCCTCAGAAGGGGGATGTACATAGAACATAACAAAGGCGCATTGTGAAACTGATAATAATGATTACAATGCACAAAAGCTTCTCCGTTTGAAAGCTTTGAATAAAAATACTGCGAACTGTTTTACAGTGTTTTCATTTGCATCTGACATTAACAAAATAAGCTTGAATAAGCAAGGTCTTGTATAAACATTTTTGGGAATAAACTTTTCTCTTATATCTTGTTAACTCTGGACAAGTTAATGCAAAATGCACTTCGTCTTCTCTTGACTGTCGACATAATGGGCACAACAGATCAAAGGCATTTACTTGTCTATAACGGAAATGATGAACAAGAATATCAGAAACACCCACTCTAAATTTTGTCATCACAAACTTCAAGTGCCTGTCCATAGTCACTGACATGCGTTGGGAGAGAATGCATAATATTGAATGTTCTATAAAAACTAAACCTGTCACTGTTTTGAACATGAAAATTCCAGTCTTGCCACCTACAGTCAGTTAGTCTTCCTTTGAAGGTACGAACGAAACTGTTCATATCTCCGACACCTTGGTTAAGCCATACATGCCCGAAACCATATTCATATAATTTCGCTTTAACACGTGACACCCAGTTCATCTTGCCTCTATTATCTAGTTCTATCAGCATTTTATAAGCTTTATTGCGTAATCTATGTTCCGCCATCTGAGTTAATTTGAGCCAGTACTTGATACATTTAACAGTGAAGTGCAAAGATATGGGATATCTGTTAGTCTCTCCATACACAAGATCATTTGGGGTTTGTGGCGATACACCCAAGAACTTTTTCAAATCAAATAAATGAACCTTTCGCATTGTCCAGAGGCAGCATCAAGACCCCACAGTTCAGCCCCATATTGTAGCATAGGCAGGATTTGAGCATCAAACAATTTCAAAAACAAAGCAAGAGATTCATTATTCAGCTTCGACAACTTCTTCATAAAGCATAGTAATGCATTTTTGGCTCTGCAAGCAATATCTTTACACGCGAAAGTGAAACTTAATCGCGTAGAGAAATATACACCTAAATATTTATATACATTTACAACAGACATATTTTTCCCCATCATATGTCCATTTTTCACGAGAGGAAAGGTAACCCCCTTTTCTGAAAACGATTATATTACTTTTACTTAAACTGACTTTCAGCTGGAGTGAATTAGCTGCCCTTTGCAAACTGTTTAATTGAGTTTGGAGGCCTATTACTGTCTCAGACATTAATGCAACATCGTCGGCAAGAAGTAGAATGAATATTTCCATAACATCATTTACAAAATGGGCACCATGTCTTCCAGAGTTTATCACCTCCAAAGTCAGCTCATTAATGAATAAAGAAAACAAAACTGGGCTGCATACATCACCCTGCTTAACACCTGGTGTGCAATTAATATAATCAGTTAAAGCAGCACCACATCGTACCTTTGTCTTTACACAGTCATACATTCTCATAATGCATTTATACATCTTTCCATGAATACCGTTTTTTAACAAAATAGGCCAAAGTATGGTTCTATTAATAGAGTCAAATGCTTTCTCAAAATCGATGAAAGCAACATGCAACTTATGATTCAGACAAAACTGTTTTTGAATGAAAGCAAACAACGTGAACATATGGTCTATGGTGGAACGAGTTTGTTTAAACCCAGCTTGAAACTCACCTGTAATGTTACTGTCCTCTACCCACCAAAAAGGATGAATGTCTGTAACTGACGTGGGAGACAAAACAAAAGGAGACAGAGAGAGAGAGAGAGAGAGAGAGAGAGAGAGAGAGAGACAAACAGACAGACAGACAGACAGACAGACAGACAGAGACAGAGACAGAGACAGAGAGAGGGAGAGAGGAGAGAGAGAGAGAGAGAGAGAGAGAGAGAGAGAGAGAGAGAGAGAGAGAGAGAGAGAGAGAGAGAGAGAGAGAACAAATCATCGTAATCTTCATTTTGGATAAAAACGAGCTTCATTGAGCTCCGGAAGCATTGAAGGAAATGAAGGGAAACTTGAATAGAAATTGCACAATGATGAGATGGGAAAACCAGTCAATGAATTAGTAGCAGTGCTTGACTTGGAACGGCGAATTGGAAAACTGTGGTCCAGAGAGCGATAGAGAGGAGAGAGAGAGAGAGAGAGAGAGAGAGAGAGAGAGAGAGAGAGAGAGAGAGAGAGAGAGAGAGAGACAGACAGACAGACAGACAGACAGACAGACAGACAGAGAGACAGAGAAACAAACAATCGTAATCTTCATTTGGAAGAGAAACGAGCTTTATCGAGCTCCGGAAGCATTGAAGGAAATGAAGGGAAACTTGAAAAGAAATTGCACAATGATGAGATGGGAAAACCAATTAATGAATCACTAGCAAAATGTGACATGGCACGGCGAACTGGAAAATTGTGGTCCAGAGAGAGAGAGAGAGAGAGAGAGAGAGAGAGAGAGAGAGAGAGAGGAGAGAGAGAGAGAGAGAGAGAGAGAGACAGACAGAGACAGAGACAGAGGCAGAGGCAGAGACAGAGACAGAGAGACAGAATAACAATGACAATGACAAATGTTTCGTTGTCCGTTTAGCAATTAAGGCTCTTTAGAACAAGGAGGGCGTGCTTGAACATAACTCAGTGAAATCAATCGCTCACCTCACCCTCCCTTCTCCCTCCCGCCACCCCTCGCCCACCACTCGTTCCGATACCATCCTCCCTCCCTCGCACCTCCCCCCCCCCTACACACCCTTCCCACCTCTACCCACCCCCCACCCCACCCCATCCTCGTATACACACTCATGGATAAACAAGCACTCAACAGCGGATCATCTTGATATTTCAGTGATTAAAGATATCACTATTTATCTCTTTCAAATGCTTTTTTTGCTAATGTTCGTAGTTTGTTATACGAATGTTGCTGTGTCTATTATCAACGTTTTCTCTGTTGTTCGACAAATCATTTGCAAGACGATTCTGCTCAGCGACTGAGTCAAGAACAGTGCATTGCTTTCAGATATCTTTGTAAGCTGTACAGTAGAATAAGAAATGAATTTCATTTTCGGTTTCTTTTTCACACGGCGGGCATGTACCATCGGCCTGTTTTCCATTTAAAAACAACAACAACAACAACAAAACCATCGCTTCCATGTTGTTAAGCCCACTAACCCTTAGTGGAAATCTTATACAATTATCTCTGCGCCATGCCTTTGTCATGAAAGTCAAGTAGCTTTCTGGCTGAAAAAATGTTCATAAAAAATTAAACCATTTATGTTTAAGTTCCAAAACGGAGTGACTGAGGGCGGAAAACGAAGCAAAATTTAGAAAGAGAAGGGGTTAGTTACCGCCAAGGACATAGACAAACCAGGTACAGGACAAGACACAATGCATTTCGACCTCTTGGGTCTTCTTCAGGCAAAAACAAGTGACATAAACGGAGAACGAGAAACCACTTATCCGGTCATGTTAGAGCAAACCGGTAAAATGTCGCTTTACCATTAAAACTTAAAATCAAAAAAAAAAGAAAAGAAAATTAAAATATATAACAATAATTTAAAAGAATTAAAAATCAATACCATTTTACCGGTTTGCTCCAACATGACTAGATAAGTGATTTCTCATTCTCCGTTTATGTCACTTGTTTTTGCCTGAAGAAGACCCAAGAGGTCGAAATGCATTGTGTCTTGTCTTGTACCTTGTTTGTCTATGTCCTTGGCGGTAACTAACCCCTTCTCTTTCTAAATTTTCAATTTATATTTGTCATTGTTTTGTAATGCTGAATGCTTATCTGCATAATCGTGATATGGGTAAATTCAAGAGAGAGAGAGAGAGAGGAGAGAGAGAGAGAGAGAGAGAGAGAGAGAGAGAGAGAGAGAGAGAGAGAGAGAGAGAACGAACAAACGAACAAATTTTATTGTAAGAAGAAAGTGGACTAAGTATGAACACTTTGTTTTACATCCATCCGTCTGGGCAAGAAAAAAAATCCATATATAGTAAAAAGCAAATCAAACAAAATACATGAAAAAAACGCAACAATCAATTTGCATATGAGAGAGAGAGAGAGAGAGAGAGAGAGAGAGAGAGAGAGAGAGATGAACGAACAAACAAACGGAATTTTCATTTGGAAGGAAAGGGGACAATCATACCAAACGGGCTTTTTATTGAGCTCTGAAACCGTTCACGAAAATGAAAGAAAACTTGAAAAGGAATCGCACAATAATGAAAAGCGAAACCTAAATAATGAATTACCAGTGATATTTGACATGGCACAGCGAATAAGAAAATTACAGTTCAGAGAGAGAGAGAGAGAGAGAGAGAGAGAGGGAGAGAGAGAGGAGAGAGAGAGAGAGGATGGACACATAGAAGAAAGCACAGACAAAATAAGAGAGAGAAGAGAGAGAGAGAGAGAGAGAGAGAGAGAGAGAGAGAGTCAGATATATATATATATATTCAATTATAAACAAAGCTTGCTCTTATGTCTTAGATTGGAGAAATATATATATATATTATTATATATATATATATATTATTATATATATATATATTCAGACAAACAGGCAGACAGACAGACAGACAGACATGGAGACGTGGAAGAAAGCATAGGCAAAATATGAGAGAGAGAGAGAGAGAGAGAGGAGAGAGACAGACAGACAGACAGACAGACAGACAGACAGAAAAACAGATATGGAAACGTAGAAGAAAGCATAGATAAAATAAGAAAATAAGAGAGAGAGGAGAGAGAGAGAGGGGAGAGAGAGAGAGAGGAGAAGAGAGAGAGAGAGAGGACAGACAGACACACAGACAGACAGACAGACAGACAGACAGAGACAAAGACAAAAACAAAGACATAGAGACAGAGTCAGACAGACAGACAGACAGGCAGAGAGAGACGGACAGACAGACAAAGACAGAGACAACAACAGAGAGAGAGAGGAGAGAGAGAGAGAGAGAGAGAGAGAGAGAGAGAGAGAGAGAGAGGAGAGAGAGAGAGAGAGAGAGATGGGTTTCCCTCGTTCATTTTCCAACGTGACTGTCTCGCGAACTGATCAAGACCCACTGACAACAAGTTTCGACATCTGATCACCCCCCCCCCCCGTCCCCCTCCCCCTTCCCCTCCATCCCCCCCAACCCCCCCCCCCCTCCCTCAATCCCTACCTCCACGTTTCCAGGCATATCAAGCGCCCTCAAGCGACAGAATTGGAAATCAAAACATCACACAAAGCAAGAAATCTCTTCCAGTTGGTTGGTCTTTTGTCATTCATTTATTAATGTATTTAATTCTTTTTTTTATGTATCAGTGAGACTGGATACTTTAAAAAAACAACAACAACACATACACACAAAAAGCTTTTGCTTTCCGTATTGAATCACCTTTTTGACTTTTCTTTTTCTTCCATTTCTTTCGTGGCTGTCTCTTTGTTTTCTTTTTGTTGTTGGTGGTGGTGGTGGTGGTGGTGGTGGTGATGATGATACAATGAGTCCTTGCATTCTTCCTGTCCGGTGTCAAAGCCACATAAAGATTGTAATGATAAATGGCTGTTTGTTGGTTTGTTCGTTTGTTTGTTTGTTTGTTTGTTTCTTTCTTTCTTTCTTTCTATCTTTCTTTCTTTCTTCGCTGTTCGTTTAGATCATCGTGTCTGTCTGAATGGTTTTTTTTTTTGTTTTTTTTTGGTAGCATTTACATCGTCCTTAGCCTTGAATAATAAATAAACCTGCATTGTGTGTGTGTGTGTGTGTGTGTGTGTGTGTGTGTGTGTGTGTGTGTGTGTGTGTGTGTGTGTGTGTGTGTGTGTGTTTCGTGCATGTGAGTGAATGAGTGAGTGAGCATGTGTGTGTGCGTGCGTGCGTACGTGCGTGCGTGGTGCTTGCGTGCGCGCGCGCGCGCGCGCGTGTGTGTGGTGTGTGTGTGTGTGTGTGTGTGTGTGTATGTGCGCGCTTGTGCCTGCGTGCGTTCGTGCGTGCAAGGCGTTGTGTGTGTGTGTGTGTGTGTGTGTGTGTGTGTGTGTGTGTGTGTGTTTTGTGTGTGTGTGTGTGTGAGTGTGTTCAAATATCAACGAAGAAAATGGATGGGACGAGGTGACAGCCCTGATACGGTTCTTTGCAGTCGGCTGAACGGTAAACAATATGAACTGTAAACAATATGAACTGTAAACAATATGAACTGAATAACTGAACCGACTTCAACGAGAGAGGCAAATGAAAGCAAACAGATGTGAGTGAGTAGATGAATGAGGTGAAAATCGTTTGGACATAAAGTTAACAGGCTTTATTTGGTACATTCATTCATTCATTCATTCATTCATTCATTCATTCATTCATTCATTCATTCGTTCGTTCATTCATTCATTCACGTTTAATAAAACTGATAAATTGCTGACAAGATCAATCACTAACTTAGTTCAGCAACCATAGAACTATGACTGTATGAATCATTAATTTAGTTCCGTAATAATTCATTTTCCTCTTACGTGTTCTGATTTGCTTGTTGTTTGTTTGTTTGTTTTTGCTAATACCCTTGTCTTTTTGATATTGTTGTTTTCTCTAAAATTGTGCTTCTTAATATGGGTGAGTAAAGAAACTCGCGCACATGAGAGAGAGAGAGAGAGAGAGAGTAGAGGAGAGAGAGAGAGAGAGAGAGAGAGAGAAAACTCACACTCACACTCACACAATAGCAGAGACAGAGAGAGAGAGAGAGAGAGAGAGAGAGAGAGAGAGAGAGAGAGGGAGAGACAGACAGAAGACAGACAGACAGACAGACAGACAGACAGAGACAGAGACAGAGAGAGAGACTGTCACACTCACTCACACTCATACAATACCAGAGTTAGGAGAGAGAGAGAGAGAGAGAGAGAGAGAGAGAGAGAGAGAGAGAACTACACTCACACTCCACTCACAAATAGCAGAGAGAGAGAGAGAGAGAGAGAGAGAAAGGGAGAGAGGTCTTACTCACTCACCCTCATACAATACCAGAGAGAGAGAGAGAGAGAGAGAGTCCTTACTCACTCACCCTCATACAACACCAGAGAGAGAGACGAGCAGAGAGAGAGATGAGAGAGGAGATGTAGAGAGATGAGGCGATGGAAGATGAGAGAGAATTTTTCCCCCATTCATTCTGTAACTTTGAGTGGTGTCAGAAACTGATCCCCTTAGAAATGACAAGCTGTGACACCTAATGCCCATCTGCCTCTTCTGCTGGTTATTCCCTGTCCCTGTCCATGTCCTGTCCATGTCCATGTCCCTGTCCATGTCCCTGTCCATGTCCCTCTCCCTGCCATGTCCTGTTCCTGTCCATGTCCTGTCCATGTCCCTCTCCCTGCCCATGTCCCTCTCCCTGCCCATGTCCCTGTTCCTGTCCCTGTCCATGTCCCTGTCCATGTCCCTCTCCCTGCCCATGTCCCTGTTCCTGTCCCTGTCCATGTCCCTGTCCATGTCCATGTCCATGTCCATGTCCCTGTCTATGTCCATGTCCCTGTCCATGTCCCTGTCCCTGTCCCTGTCCATGTCCATGTCCCTGTCCCTGTCCCTGTCCATGTCCATGTCCATGTCCCTGTCCATGTCCATGTCCATGTCCATGTCCCTGTCCCTGTCCATGTCCATGTCCCTGTCCCTGTCCCTGTCATGTCCATGTCCATGTCCCTGTCCATGTCCCTGTCCATGTCCCTGTCCATGTCCTTTTTTTTTTTTTTTTTCATGTCCACGTCCACATGCCCATGTCCATGGGTCCATGCCCATGTCCCTCCACCCATTCCCGGAGAGATGAGCAGTGTCACTGTCCCCATTCCACCAGTCCAGACGACAGCTAGTCCCTGCTGCAGTCTGTCCCTGCAGTAGTCGCAGATGAGATTTTTCCCTCCCATGTCACCTGTCCATGAGTCTGATGTGCCCTGTACACCATGTCCCATGTCCCTGTCCTGCTGCGTCCCTGTCCCTGTCCATGTCCAGTCCCTGTCCTGTCCATGTCCCTGTCCATGTCCCTGTCCACTGTCCATGTCCATGTCCTGTCCCTGTCCTGTCCATGTCCCTGTCCATGTCCCTGTCCCTGTCCATGTCCTGTCCCTGTCCCTGTCCCATGTCCCTGTCCATGTCCTGTCCCTGTCCATGTCCCTGTCCATGTCCCTGGTCCATGTCCCATGTCCACTGTTCCTGTCCCCATGTCCACTGTCCCTGTCCATGTCCATGTCCCTGTCCCATGTCCCTGTCCCTGTCCATGTCCATGTCCCTGTCCTGTCCATGTCCTGTCCATGTCCCTGTCTCCATGTCCATGTCCCTGTCCCTGTCCATGTCCTGTCCGGGTCCTGTCCCTGTCCTGTCCGCCATGTCCATGTCCTGTCCCTGTCCCATGTCCATGTCCTGTCCCTGTCCCTGTCCATGTCCCTGTCCCTGTCCCTGTCCCTGTCCATGTCCATGTCCTTCCTGTCCCTGTCCTGTCCCTGTCCATGTCCCTGTCCCTGTCCATGTCCCTGTCCACTGTCCTGTCCATGTCCATGTCCCTGTCCCTGTCCTCCTGTCCCTGTCCATGTCCCTGTCCATGTCCCTGTCCTGTCCATGTCCATGTCCCTGTCCTGTCCTGTCCTGTCCCTGTCCCTGTCCCTTGTCCCTGTCCCATGTCCCTGTCCATGTCCCTGTCCATGTCCATGTCCCTGTCCTGTCCCTGTCCCTGTCCATGTCCATGTCCATGTCCTGTCCCTGTCCCTGTCCCTGTCCCTGTCCATGTCCATGTCCCTGTCCATGTCCCTGTCCATGTCCCTGTCCCTGTCCTGCCTGTCCCTGTCCCTGTCCATGTCCCTGTCCCTGTCCATGTCCCTGTCCTGTCCTGTCCCTGCCATGTCCATGTCCCTGTCCACCCTGTCCTGTCCCTGTCCTGTCCTGTCCCTGTCCAGTCCTGTCCATGTCCGTCCCTGTCCCTGTCCCATGTCGTCCATGTCCATGTCCCTGTCATGTCCATGTCCTGTCCTGTCCCTGTCCTGTCCCTGTCCATGTCCCTGTCCATGTCCTCCTGTCCTGTCCCTGTCCCTGTCCCTGTCCATGTCTGCCCATGTCCCTGTCCATGTCCTGTCCCTGTCCATGTCCATGTCCCTGTCCCTGTCCATGTCCCTGTCCCTGTCCTGTCCCCATGTCCCTGTCCATGTCCCTGTCCCTGTCCATGTCCCTGTCCCTGTCCCTGTCCTTCCCTGTCCCTGTCCATGTCCATGTCCCCTGTCCCTGTCCATGTCCCTGTCCGTCCATGTCCCCTGTCCTGTCCTGTCCATGTCCCTGTCCCTGTCCTGTCCATGTCCATTTTCCCTGTCCTGTCCTGTCCGTCCTGTCCTGTCCCTGTCCTGTCCATGTCCTGTCCTGCCTGTCCCTGTCCTTGTCCTGTCCTGTCCTGTCCCTGTCCATGTCCCTGTCCATGTCCTGTCCCTGTCCCTGTCCATGTCCTGTCCCTGTCCTGTCCATGTCCTGTCCCTGTCCCTGTCCTCATGTCCCTGTCCATGTCATGTCCTGCCATGTCCTGTCCCTGTCCATGTCATGTCCCTGTCCTGTCCATGTCCCTGTCCATGTCCATGTCCATGTCCTGTCCTGTCCTGTCCCTGTCTGCCATGTCCTGTCCCTGTCCATGTCCATGTCCCTGTCCCGTCCTGTCCTGTCCATGTCCATGTCCTGTCCATGTCCCTGTCCCTGTCCATGTCCCTGTCCCTCCTGTCCTCCTGTCCATGTCCCTGTCCATGTCCCTGTCCCTGTCCTGTCCTGTCCTGTCATGTCCTGTCCCATGTCCCTGTCCTTGTCCCTGTCCTGTCCATGTCCTGTCCCTGTCCCTGTCCTGTCCTGTCCATGTCGTCCTGTCCCTGTCCCTGTCCTGTCCTGTCCTGTCCCTTTTGCTGTCCCTGTCTCTGTCCCATGTCCATGTCCATGTCCTGTCCCTGTCCTGTCCTGTCCCATGTCCATGTCCCTGTCGCCCTGTCCTGTCCTGTCCTGTCCCTGTCCCATGTCCTGTCCTGTCCTCCTGTCCTGTCCATGTCCTGTCTGTCCATGTCCCCTGGTCCATGTCCATTGTCCCTGTCCCTGTCCCTGTCCATGTCCCTGTCCCTGTCCTGTCCCTGTCCTGTCCTGTCCATCGTCCCTGTCCATGTCCCTGTCCCTGTCTGTCCTGTCCTGCCATGTCCCTGGTCCCTGTCCCCCTGTCCCATGTCCTGTGTCCCTGTCCCTGTCTGCCTGTCCCTGTCATGTCCCTGTCCCTGTCCCTGTCCATGTCCCCTGTCCATGTCCCTGTCCTGTCCATGTCCTGTCCCTGTCCATGTCCTGTCCCTGTCCCTGTCCTGTCCCTGTCCCTGTCCATGTCCCTGTCCCTGTCCTCCTGTCCGTCCTGTCCATGTCCTGTCCCTGTCCATCTGTCCCTGTCCTGTCCCTGTCCATGTCCTGTATGTCCCGTCTGTCCCTTCCCCTGTCCCTGTCCTGTCTGTCCATGTCCCTGTCCATCCTGTCGTCCAGTCCTTCCCGTCCATGTCCTGCCATGTCCCATGTCCATGTCCTGTCCTGTCCATGTCCTGTCCCCTGTCGTCCCTGTTCCCTGTCCCTGTCCTCCGCGCCTTCATGTCCCTGTCCCTGTCCCTGTCCATGTCACTGTCCTGTCCTGTCTCCTGTCCATGCCTGTCCTGTCCTGTCCATGTCCTTCCTGTCCCTGTCCCTGTCCTGTCCTGTCCTGTCCCATTGTCCATGTCTGTCTGTCCTGTCCTCCTGTCCTTCCTGTGTCGTGTCCATGTCCCTTTGTCCTGTCCTGTCCTGTCATGTCTGCTGTCCTGTCCTGTCCTGTCCATGTCACCCCTGTCCTGTCCTGTCCTGTCCATGTCCCTGTCCCTTGCGTCCTGTCCTGTCCTGTCCATGTCCCTGTCCTGTCCATGTCATGTCCTGTCCTGTCGTCCATGTCCATGTCCTGTCCCTGTCCATGTCCGCAGCGTTCAATGGATTTACTCACACTGTCCTCACAGGCACTTCGGTGCAGAATGCAAGAATTTGTTGCAACTCACTGATGTTTTTTTTGTTTTTTTTTTATAGTTCACGTGTTTATTATTCTCCTCCACAGAGTGAAATTATTTCATGATCTTCTAACCCTGCCTTTCTTTCAATTTCTTGTGAGTTTTTTTTTTTGTGTGTGTGTTTATACATTTTTTTTTTTTAGTGTTTGTTGATTCAATAAATCTTGTCAGTCTATTTGCTCAGAATCAAACCATAGAGAGATTGTGTTGATGATTGATGGGTGTTTATTGGTTTGGTATTCAGTTGGTTTATTGCTTTCATCTGAATGGCTTGAAAGCGTTCGGCATTCTCATGTCTCAAATCTTCAATAAACGGGCGCAGTATTGTTGTTGTGTTGTTGTGTTGTTGTTGTTGTTGTTGTTGTTGTTGTTGGTGGTGGTGGTGGTGGTGGTGGTGGTGGTGGTGGTGGTGGTGGTGTGTGTGTGTGTGTGTGTGTGTGTGTGTGTGTGTGTGTGTGTGTGTGGTGGTGATGTGTGTGTGTGTTGGTGTGTGTGTTATGTGTGTGTGCTGAGTGTGTGTGTGTGTGTGTGTGTGTGTGTGTGTGTGTGTGTGTGTGTGTGGTGTGTGTGGTGTGGTGTTGTGTGTGTGCTGTGCGTGCGTGTGTTGTGTTGACGACAGGCTGAATAACACTGAGTGGTGTGCAAAGCTGAAAGTCATTTAGATATGGTGTTAATATGATTTTTTGTTCATTGATTGATTGATTGATTTTTTGATTGATTGATTGATTCATTCATTCATTGATTCATTCATTCATTTACCTACATGTTTATCAATACATTCATTAATTCCTCCACACGAACAGCCAGTCAGCGCCTGGTGTGTCTTTCCTTTTTATCTTACTCTGGTTCAGTATTACATTCTTTCATCCGTGTTGTCCCTGTTTAAAACATCATTATTTGTGCGTTTATCACAATTTTCGTATTGTCTCTCTTAGAAAGTACTTCTTCATAAGGCCACTATTACCTGTGCGCGCGCACAAAAGTAACTGAGAGAGAGAGAGAGAGAGAGAGAGAGAGAGAGAGAG
>CM065718.1:5585646-5595646 GCA_033310375.1 Conus canariensis | reverse complement strand
TGGAGGTCGACCGTTGGTCGTTCGTAGCGAGGTGTAACTACAGAACTGGGATTTTAACAGGGCTTGCTGGACGTCAGTTTTGAGATAATTCGTGCCTTGACAAATTTGTTATACGAGTTTGTGTTCCTTACCACTTCACGTTGTTATTGAGAATCTTCAAGTAAATCATGAACTACTGGGGTAACTCTTGCTCCCAGGATCAAATAATCACGCACCATTAACTCCAAACGAATGCTGCTTGTGACATCAAATCGCCTGGTAGAAATGCCAGCACACAGCACACAGACATTAAAAACAAAGAGACAATAACTCCAAAGCAATGCTGCTTAAGGACACCAAATTGCCTGTCTGCTGGGTGGTTTGGTGTCCTAAGCAAACACGCGTTTAGAGTTCTGGGTGGGCAATTATATGTCATCATGGGAACGAGAGAGAGAGAGAGAGAGAGAGAGAGAGAGAGAGAGAGAGAGAGAGAGAGAGATGGGAGGACAACACCCGTGCATGGACTGGCCTCACACTTAGCAGCTGCCTAACAGCGTCTGAGAACCGGGAGGAGTGGAGGAAGCGGTGAGAGTCTTCTGTGGCGCCACAACGGTCTTTAAGACTATCCCGGAGATAGGTGCACAAGAATGACCTCACCTGGTCGTCATTTATTGTTTACTATTCTTTATCTCAGTTAAGATTTCTGATTTTTCTAGTATCAGGGATTCAACCGTGTCCACCTGTTTGAACTGTCCTGTGAAAGGCAATGAAGTTGCTTATAATCAACTAGGAATCTTCCAGCGCACAAGTAACCTAAATGCGTCTGAAATGGGAAGAAGAGAAGAGGAAGAAAATGCTAAACAAATAAAAGCTTTTGTTTGAAAAGTAGATTGAGGAAGGGGATATGAAACCTGTTTTCCTTTTAAGAAACCTTTCTGTTCGGTACGAGGAAATCGAGGTACATAAAAAAATAATGACAGAAAGCATTTTGGCACTAAAATTGATAAAGACAGAAGTCTGAGAGTGTACACGATTAGGGGAACAATACGAACTGTCCTGATCTATAGGAGACACTGCTTTAGTGCAAAACTTTACAATTTCAAATGTGTTCCTGGAATTTCATTTGATCTTTTTTGTCATTTAAGAACTGTGATTTTTTGTTTAATTATTTTTGTTGTCTGTCCGCAGCGAAGACTGACGCATTCATTCAACAACAGTCCTGATTATTCTGTCCCCAGCGAAGACTAGTTTGGAATTGTATCATTAAAAAAGTCCTGAAATTTTCTGTCCCGAACTTAGTTTCAAGAAAGACTATGCACATTGATCCAACAACACGCCCCTTCAGTCTTTTTAGACTGAAGACTGTGATACAGTCATCCAACACAATCTATTCCAGTGAAGACTGTAATACATATATCCAACACAATCTGTTCACAGTGAAGACTGTGATACATCATCCAACACAATCTGTTCACAGTGAAAACTGTGATACATACATCCAACACAATCTGTTCACAGTGAAGATTGTGGCACACTGATACAACCACAATCCCCATCAATCTGATGATGCTGAAGACCGTGACACATTCATCCAACAACAGCCCTCATCAATCGGTCCAAACATCAATCTGATGATACTGAAGACCGTGACACATTCATCCAACAACAGCCCTCATCAATCGGTCCAAACATCAATCTGATATACTGAAGACCGTGACACATTCATCCAACAACAGCCCTCATCAATCGGTCCAAACATCAATCTGATGATACTGAAGACCGTGACACATTATCCAACAACAGCCCTCATCAATCGGTCCAAACATCAATCTGATGATACTGAAGACCGTGACACATTCATCAACAACAGCCCTCATCAATCGGTCCAAACATCAATCTGATGATACTGAAGACCGTGACACATTCATCCAACAACAGCCCTCATCAATCGGTCCAAACATCAATCTGATGATACTGAAGACCGTGACACATTCATCCAACAACAGCCCTCATCAATCGGTCCAAACATCAATCTGATGATACTGAAGACCGTGACACATTCATCCAACAACAGCCCTCATCAATCGGTCCAAACCAAAGACGCTGACACAAACATCTAACCATCGTTTTCTCCAGACAGAAGACTGTGGCACACCCATATGACTACACTGAAGACTGTGGCACACCTATATGACTACACTGAAGACTGTGGCACACCTATATGACTACACTGAAGACTGTGGCACACCTATATGACTATACTGGAGACTGTGGCACACCTATATGACTATACTGGAGACTGTGCACACCTATATGACTACACTGAAGACTGTGGCACACCTATATGACTACACTGAAGACTGTGGCACACCTATATGACTATACTGGAGACTGTGGCACACCTATATGACTACACTGAAGACTGTGGCACACCTATATGACTATACTGGAGACTGTGGCACACCTATATGACTACACTGAAGACTGTGGCATACCTATATGACTATACTGGAGACTGTGGCACACCTATATGACTACACTGAAGACTGTGGCACACATATATGACTACACTGAAGACTGTGGCACACCTATATGACTATACTGGAGACTGTGGCACACCTATATGACTACACTGAAGACTGTGGCACACCTATATGACTATACTGGAGACTGTGGCACACCTATATGACTATACTGGAGACTGTGGCACACCTATATGACTATACTGGAGACTGTGGCACACCTATATGACTACACTGAAGACTGTGGCACACCTATATGACTACACTGAAGACTGTGGCACACCTATATGACTATACTGGAGACTGTGGCACACCTATATGACTACACTGAAGACTGTGGCACACCTATATGACTATACTGGAGACTGTGGCACACCTATAAGACTATACTGGAGACTGTGGCACACCTATATGACTAACTGAAGACTGTGGCACACCTATGTGACTACACTGGAGACTGTGGCACACCTATATGACTATACTGGAGACTGTGGCACACCTATATGACTATACTGAAGACTGTGGCACACCTATATGACTACACTGAAGACTGTGCAACCTATATGACTACTGGAGACTGTGGCACACCTATATGACTATACTGAGACTGTGGCACACCTATATGACTATACTGGAGACTGTGGCACACCTATGTGACTATACTGGAGACTGTGGCACACCTATGTGACTACACTGAAGACTGTGGCACACCTATATGACTATACTGAGACTGTGGCACACCTATATGACTACACTGGAAGACTGTGGCACACCTATATGACTATACTGAAGACTGTGACACACCTATATGACTATACTGAAGACTGTGGCACACCTATTGACTATATGAAGACTGTGCACACCTATATGACTATACTGAAGACTGTGGCACACCTATATGACTATACTGGAGACTGTGGCACACCTATGTGACTACACTGAAGACTGTGGCACACCTATGTGACTACACTGAAGACTGTGGCACACCTATGTGACTACACTGAAGACTGTGGCACACCTATGTGACTATACTGAAGACTGTGGCACACCTATATGACTACACTGAAGACTGTGGCACACCTATGTGACTATACTGCAAGACTGTGGCACACCTATGTGACTACACTGAAGACTGTGGCACACCTATGACTACACTGAAGACTGTGGCACACCTATATGACTACACTGAAGACTGTGGCACACCTATATGACTATACTGAAGACTGTGGCACACCTATATGACTATACTGGAGACTGTGGCACACCTATGTGACTAACTGAAGACTGTGCACACCTATGACTACAGGACTGTGGCACACCTATGTGACTACACTGAAGACTGTGGCACACCTATACTATACTAAGACTGTCACACATGATTAGAGACTGTGGCACACCTATATGACTACACTGAAGACTGTGGCACACCTATGTGACTATACTGAAGACTGTGGCACACCTATATGACTCACTGAAGACTGTGGCCACCTATATGACTACACTGAGACTGTGCAACTATGATTACGAAGACTGTGACACACCTATATGACTACACTGAAACTGTGCACACTTTATGACTAAACTGAAGACTGTGCACACCTCTGTGACTATACTGAAGACTGTGAACCATCCAAAGTCTCACACTGTCGAAGACTGTGACACATTCATCAACAACAGTTCTCGTGAATATGTCCACAGTGAAGACTGTGACACATTCATCCAACAACAGTTCTCGTGAATATGTCCACAGTGAAGACTGTGACACATTCATCCTACAACAGTTCTCGTGAATATGTCCACAGTGAAGACTGTGACACATTCATCCAACAACAGTTCTCGTGAATATGTCCACAGTGAAGACTGTGACACATTCATCCTACAACAGTTCTCGTGAATATGTCCACAGTGAAGACTGTGACACATTCATCCTACAACAGTTCTCGTGAAATGTCCACAGTGAAGACTGTGACGCATTCATCCTACAACAGTTCTCGTGAATATTCCACAGTGAGACTGTGGCACACTCTCACAACAGCAGTACCCGTCAGTCTGTACTGGAGACTGCTTTACGACCTAACCACAATCAGCACTACTCTGCTCTCTTAGTAAACGGTTCTTTCAGAAGATTGATACAGTGAGACTGAAGGTTTGTCGGTGAATGTGGTAATGCAAATACTGCAGGAACTCAGTTTCAGTTTCCTCAAGGAAGCGTTGCTTGCGCGCAAATTAATTTGTGTGAGCAATGTGGTGATGCAAATCCTGCAGGAACTCAGTTTCAGTTTCCCCAAGAAAGCTTTGCTTGCGCGTACGTTAATTTGTGTGAACAATATCCTGCACCAGCTAAACCACGAGGCTGTAACACACAGACGTTGACAGGGCTGGGACAATGAGAGACACTGATGATGACGCTAAGCGTACGTCTGAACTGTAATTAAATCTAACACTCTGAGGAGGCCTTGATCTCACAGATCTGTGTACGATAAAGAAACAAAAACACCACCAACAACAACTACAATAATGATTACAAAAACGACAACAAGAACAAGAACAGCAACAATAATAATGATTACAAAAACGACGACAAGAACAGAACAACAACAACAACAACAACAACAACAACAACAACAACAACAACAGAGAAAATGTAAGAAACAGAGAAGGGAGAAAAGGAAAAGTCACGATTCGTGCAGTGACATAGATTTGCATACAGCATTTGATATGGCTGGCCACTTTGCAATCCTTTAAAGACATTTAAACACAGTTCATCCGTGGGATGCTTTGAATTCGAGCTGTCATACAGAACATACCTAGTACTTCTCAATGATTTAGGATCAGTTTTAGACTCAGCATTGTGCTGTTTCACAGGGCTCCGTTCAAGGGCCTGTTCTGTTCATGTAGCCTTCAAAACAGTTTGTTATTACGACTGGGATTGTACTTAAAGGATATGTCATAGTTGTACACATAGCACCCGGTTGTGCCTGTACATTGTATCCACCCTGTACAACTGTATCAGTGATGTGTAACTATTGATGACTAAAAACCAAACTCAAGTTCGATATAACAACTTTTCATTCACTTTCTCGGCGTTACTTTCCTTAAGTTAAAGTCATTTCTGCCGGAATCCTGACACTTGTGGTGTCTGCTTAGATGTCTCCCTTCAACTATTTTCATAACAGTACGCATAAAAACATCTTTAGTACAATATTTTCATTGATTAAAAGCAACCTACCAATTGCAAATTCTGATGCAGAGTGTCTTAGAAGCAAAAGACTTGCCACTAAATTGGTACCCCCCTCCCCCCTCCGAAGAGAGAGAGAGAGAGAGAGAGAGAGAGAGAAGAGAGAGAGAGAGAGAGAGAGAGAGAGAGAGAGAGAGAGAAGACCCGAACGTGCTCTTCGTCGTTTTGGAAATCCTCCATTGGCTACTAATGGAAGTAAGAAGTGACTGCAAGCTGCTGTCTGTGTATCGCCCCTGCTTCTCAGATTCGTCTCCAGCTTAGCTAGCTGATGGTCTGAAAACTACAATGCCCGGCGTTCAAAACCCTCGTTCTTATTTTTGACAGGCGAGTTCGTCAAAATGCTCTGTCCATCTGAAGAGTGCGGGTTCTTCTGCATTTTCACGCTGCAGATCCCGCGAGCCTCTTATGAAGGCGAGTTGTAGCATTCAGTCTACGTACTCTTTCTGGAGTGTACTTCAAACTTTTTGTCCGGCGAAAACATTACCGCATGCAGTCTACGGAATACTTCAAGAGTACTGTAAACTTTCCTTTTTGGAAGACGTCACGAACATGTTCTGCTTGCTACCAGCATCTGCAGGTAGTCGTTTGTGACCTACACCCCTGATGAACGTCTCAGTGGAGGGCAGGGGGAGGGGAGGGGGAAGACGGTACGCGGTACTTTGTTATCTGGAGAGACTGGGACATAGTCACTTTATATTCATAGGTCTTTGCGTGCTTTGAACTACTGTCGAAAAGTGCACACACACACACACACACACACACACACACACACACACACACACACACACACACACACACACACACATACGCGCGCACGCACACACACAACACACACACACACACACACACACACACACACACACACACACACACACACACACACACACACACACACACACACACGTGTACACACACGCACACACACGCACACACACACACACACACACACGCACACACACACACACACACACACACACACACACACACACACACACACACACACACACACCACACACACACACACACACACACACACACACACACGCATTTTGGTCAGACTGCCAGAGCACGCATTTAGACGGAATGGAAGGGAAGAATGCACCTCTCAAAATGGAGATGGTCAGATAAAACACCGTTTGGATTCTTTCGATCCTTTGAAGGCGTAGTTTTGTACAGAGCAGTGAGAGATGACAGAACATTTCTGCAAGTCTTTACGGTTAGAGAGAAGAATTGTTATAATGGAAGACCAGAGCGGTTTAGGTTTAGCTTTAGGTTTAGGTTAGGGTTTAGGTTTAGGTTAAGGTTTAGGTTTAGATTAAGGTTTAGGTTTGGGTTCAGGTTAAGGTTTAGGTTAAGGCTCAGGTTCAGGTTAAGGTTTAGGTTTAGGTTAAGGTTCAGGTTTAGGTTAAGTTAGGTTTAGGTTAAGGTTTAGTTTTAGTTTTAGGTTTAGGTTTAGGTTAAGGTTCAGGTTTAAGTTTTCATTATTACAATCCAGCCGACCACACATGGCCTGTTCAGGGCTGTCAAAGTGATACGGGGCAAAACAAATCACATTCTGTAAAAGTCAGATCGTGAAAAGGTCAGATCGTGAAAAGGTCAGATCGTGAAAAGGTCAGATCCTGAATAGGTCAGACCCTGAATAGGTCAGATCCTGAAGAGATCAAATCCTGAATAGGCCGGATCCTGAATAGATCAGATCCTGAATAGGTCATATCCTGAAAAGGTCAGATCCTAAATAGGTCAGGTCCTGAAAAGGTCAGATCCTGAATAGGTCAGATCCTGAAAAAGATGACATCCTGAAAAAAGCACGAAAAAATACGAACAAACAAAGAAGACAAGCAGTTCATGACATGGTGCCAAAGTGTTGACATCTCTAAAGCCGATAAGGCCAGACCAGGCTGAGACAGCTGGGGATTCCGCCTGATTTATTGATCCCAGATAAAATCAAAACTGCAAACCTTCAATGAAAAAAAAAATGTTAATGCACAAAAAGCCGTATGGGCGAATAATCACCGCAGACCACCCGCCGTGGCGAAGTGGTCCCACTTATGTGTCCACAGTGGTGCAGACTCCCGGCTAGGAGGTCGTGGGTTTGATTCCCATGACAGCCATTGAGCCATGGGATTGTTTCCTGCCCCACCAGCTCCTCCCCAGAATTGAGTTTAGTACGTGCTCAACTGGAAAGACTGGGATCATACAGTCGAGTTTGGAGAATCTGTGAAAGGGTTGCTCAAATTTCCTGACCAACACTGCAGGTGTCTGCATCTCTTGGGCCTGGTCGACGCCGTGAGATATTTTGCGAGGAAGTGTAGGGTGAAGCTCTGTCGAAGAGTCTCAAATCAGAATGGAAATCCGTAGCATGATGTTCATCATCGTCATTCTCATCGATCAACATTAAAAAAACGGTCTCAGATTGAGTGCTTTTCATGCCCTGCTGTCATGGTGACCTCAGTTTTAATTTCCTCTCCACGCCTGTGCCCCAGGTGAGATTCTTTCGAGGTCACTGGAATGTGAAAAATCATGGGGGCTGTCGCAGGACGGACGTGGTAGCGCCCTCCGGAGAGAAAGCTCATTCATGCTGGCTCCGCGACTACGCAATCCTGTCGTCAGTAGGGGGCTTAGTAGGTGGTGTCCTACGTATGCTGGATCAGAACAGGCACCACTGAACACCACCGAAGTGACTCGGCAGTGCAGTGTCTCCTCTGGTGGGTTGCCTCATGACGACTTGACATTGACTGCTCCCTGTGGATTGTCGGTACTGTGGCAGTGGCGGAACAAGCCAGGCTGTGGCTGTGGCTGTGGACGGGAGGCAGAATGAGCCGTGTAGGTGTAAAGCCACTGAGGTGGTACAGAGAATGCGACAGAAGAAAAGTTGCCGCAGAACAGTCACCTTGTGTCCATTCTGGACAGAATGTGCAATGTCACTACCTCGTCTCCGGGGAAAACACACACACACACACACACACACACACACACACACACACACACACACAACGAGAGAGAGAGAGAGAGAAGAGAGAGAGAGAGAGAGCTGGCATGAACATAAATTATCCTCAGAAAAGACTGTAGGCGATAGAAGAACAGAGACAGAAGAATGGTCTACAAAGGATCAAATACAGTAGGCCTGGGTAACACATACCCCCCCCCCCACACACACACACACACACATGAGTGTGCATGCGCACGCACGTGCACACACACACACACACACACACACACACACACACACACACACATACACACACACACACACACACACACACAAGTCTCTGACTCTGCGTCTCTCTGTCTGACTGTCTCTCTGTGTGTCTGCATGTCTCATCGTCTGTCTGTCTGTTAGTCTCTCTCTGTCTCTGTCTGTGTTGTAGTTGTTGTTTTGAAAGTGTGTGTGTGTGTGTGTGTGTGTGTGTGTGTGTGTGTGTGTGTGTGTGTGTGTGTGTGTGTCTTTTCTTTCTTGTTTACCGGAACGGGATTTTCTTGGACGTAGTAAAAGAGCTGAAAAGCTTCTACATGGCCGTCTGGTCTGCAGTAACACTAAAACTAACTCCACCCTGTCTGACCACAAGCACCGTCCTCCTACGTCATTGCCAAATGAAAGCAGCACGTGATAAACGATGTGGACATACCTGTTTTCTTCTTTTTTTCATCTTACTGTTTTCTCTTGTTGATGATTTGCATGTCATCTGTTCTAAAGGTGAATTGATCCAAAATGATCATTCGGATTTTGTAGACCATGGAAGAAAAAGCTTCATCTGGAAAATAATCATCTCTTTCCAAAGCCAGCTGAATGTATTTGATGCTTGCTTGATTTCTCATTGTTATTCTTTCTGTGTACGTTGTACCATGTACATTGTCTGGCGACTGTTCAACTTTCCAGAGTTCCTCTCTCTCTCTCTCTCTCTCTCTCTCTCTCTCTCCTCTCTCTCTCTCTCTCTCTCTCTCTCTCTCTGACTGTCAATCTGTCTGTCTGTTTGTCTACCTCAGTCGCAACCCCATTCATTGCTTCAGATGGTTTTTACTTTGTGCTGTGGTAGACACATTTTTCTTCTCTGACAAACACATTTTCTGCAGTCAGTGGTGAGTTTGTGTTTCCCAACACGTACCAACACCATTCTCTGCAAGTACGATCGAGCGTGTGATTCATTTCCTTAAAAAGTAAGTGCTGCACCATAGTTGATGTTGTCTGAAGTTTTCCACTGTGAGAGTTATCAGACGTGGCTAAAGAAGGGTTGGTTTGGGACTGTAGGATGAGTGAAATGTG
>CM065718.1:5578146-5580646 GCA_033310375.1 Conus canariensis | reverse complement strand
CATTACATCACTTACATATGGAAAGAGGCTCCGATTTGTCACAAGATAATCCAAACCGCTTATAAATCGGCCAGGTACTTTCTGAGATATTCCATAAAGAAGAAAAACCGTTTTGGGCCGTTATAGCCGTTAGTAAAGGCTATTCTGGTAAAAATAAAACATCGGGCACCATCCATGACCCATAATGAAAATACCTACAAATATTCAGAAAGATCGGCCCAGAAGTTTTGTCTGGAGCGAGTGGAACACATTTTGACCACGGACAGACACAGAGACAGACACACAGACAGACACACAGACACACAGACAGCATTTCTTCGTTCCCATTATAAAATACTCCCTGTTCTATAAGAACTGGGAGTACAACAAGATCGGTATGACCACACGTAACACAACAAAGTGGCCTTGCTAAAAAAAAAATAATCATCCTCCGTGAAACTCTTCAGGAAAGGAGGAAGAAAGAGAAGGAAAGAGGATGGCCTGACAACATTGCACAATGGACGAGGAAAGCCTTTGGGGAGACCCCAGCTTTGGAAGAGATTCGACAGAGGTGGAGAGCCGTAGTCAACGGTTCTTTAGGGTGGTGACCCATTGATTCTTCACCGAGTGGCTCTGACGGAAGATCAGACAAAACAACAACAACAACAACAATAACGACAACGACGACAACAACAACAGCAACAACAAAAACGAGTAAACAATTAACAGTTCTTCAGTGCGGTGCCCAAGTGATTCTTTACCGAGTGGCTCTGACGGAAAAAGAGGCATAACAACAACAAGAACAGCAGCAGCAAAAACCACAGCATCATCATCATTATCAGCAGCAGCAGCAACAGCAGCAGCTGCAGCAGCAGCAGCAGCAAGAACAACAACAACAACAACAACAGCAACAGCAGCAGCAACAGCAACAGCAGCAGCAACAATAAACAACCTCAAACAAAAAAAAACCAAAAACAATTATACTTTGTACCATGTACAGCAACAACTCAAACAAACAAAAACAATTATACTTTGTACCATGTACAGCAACAACAGCAGAAGCAGCAGAAACAACAAAACAAACAAACAAATAAATGAACAAACAAACAAACAAGCAACCAAGCAATCAAACACTTGCACTTCGTAGACCCCATCTTCGTCATAATATGACAGGTAAACTGTCCCACGGAGCAGTATCATGTTCTCTTTGCCATCCCTACCGACAGGTTGGAAAAGGTTTACTCCCTTGTGTGACGTTCACGTGTTTAAATACTATTTTTGTTTTCTTTTCAAAGAGATTGGAGGGGGAGGGGGGAGTGGAGAGGGGCAGAGCGTGGGAAGGTGGGTGGAGGGCAGACAAGGCTGGCAAGGGGGTGGGAGGAGTGGAGGGGGGGGGGTACCAAAAGAGGGTGGGTGTGGGGAGGAAGGGGGTTGGGGAAGAACGGGCCAAAAAAAAAAAAAAAAAAGAAACGTCGCCAAAATGAAGGTTCGTGTTATATCATCTAGTTTACAAGTGATGTGAAATATTTGGATTGACGAGTTGTTTTTAAACCTTGTTCATAGCCAAAAAATAACATTGCCGCTGTGCCTTGGGGGGTGGGGGTGGGGGGACAGAGAGAGAGAGAGAGAGAGAGAGAGAGAGAGAGAGAGAAAAGAGAGAGAGAGAGAGAGACAGACAGACAGACAGACTGACTGACACGGAGACAGACAGACAGACAGACAGACAGACAGACAGACAGACAGACAGACAGAGATTCAGATTCAGATGATTTATTCATTTAAGGCCATAGCCAGTATGAAAAGAGCGATAACAACATTACATGACAATAATTATAAAGGAAGCAGCGTCACAACTACAACTACGACATGCAAACAATCAATATCGCATTGTTTCTCTTAACTGCAAAGCTTTACACATATACTGAACGACAATTAAGAGATTCTTCACGAAGTCCATGACTTTCATGAATCTTTAATTACGAACTGTGAGGTTGATGGCTGTGATTCAAGGGAGCTTGCTGAAAATCTTCCGTTTCAATTTTGAATGAAACTGACCTCCTTGTTAAGCGACCGATTCATTTGAATTTGATCGGGACAGCAAGTCAAAAAGATTGTAATTAAGAGATGATTTAGCAGTTCAAAAGTTCGGATAATTTGAAGTCAATCGGATGTCCAAAGGCACTTGAAATCAAATAATTCCTGTAATTGGGGATTAATTTTCCACAGGTCAGAGTTTTACTTTTGCCTTTAAACATTTTGGCCAGAGGGGCAAAGGATGCTTCGGTGCGCGTTCTACAAAAAAGAAATGGATGCATTGAATAATAATTCCCCTGCTTTGATTCTTGGAAACATTTGCTTTGCTAATACGTCCTATATTGTTGATCTTTCAAGGGTAAGATTATATTGTTGTCCATTGTGAAACCGTGCATTCATTTTCCATTAAAATGTTTCTCGAAACGAATACACTTCTTTCTGACAACTTGGGTCCTTTCTTTTTCGTTTTATTCTTTTTTTAACCGCG
>CM065718.1:5565646-5575646 GCA_033310375.1 Conus canariensis | reverse complement strand
GAAAAAGTGTCTGAGAGAAAGAGAGAGAAGGGGGAGGAGGAGGAAGAGGAAGTGGAGAAGGTGGAGAAGGAGGAGGGAGAGGAGGAGGAGGGGAGGAGGGGAGGAGAGAGAGAGAGAGAGGAGAGAGAGAGAGAGAGAGAGAGAGAGAGAGATGGAGGGACGGAGGGAGAGAGTTTTCCTCTGTCCACACACACACACACACACACACACACACAACACACACACCATACACACACGCGGCAGCACGCACGCACGCACGCACGCACGCACGCACACAGAGGCACACACACACACACACACACACACACACACACACACACACACACACACACACACCACACACACACACACACGCAGAGGCACACAGATAGACACACACACATACACACAGGGGCACCCCCACACACACACACACACACACCACGCACGCACGCATGCACGCACACACGCAGGCACGTACGCACACACTCGCACACACACACACACACACACACACACACACACACACACACACACACATGCGCACACATACCCAAGAGACAGAGAGCGAGCGAGCGAGAGAGAGAGAGAGAGAGAGAGAGAGAGAGAGAGAGAGAGAGAGAGAGAGAGAGAGAGAGAGATGGAGGGACGGAGGGAGAGAGTTTTCCTCTGTCAATTCAATTCAATTCAATTCAAATTTAAGCCTTTGACCCCTGTTGGGGCATGGAGGATAAAATGTAACAAAGAGAAATACGAAACTCATCAGAACAATGTGTGAACATAGTTGCGAAATGCTGAATTCTGGTGAACTGTAATTATCTCATTAAACAATCTTCCCATTTTTTAGAAACTTACTAATATTCAAACAAATGCGTCTTCCTTTTTGAAATAAATTACAAAAGTTGAAAACAGACTTTGGTTTTAGATATTTTTTAGGGATGAATTTTTCACGAAGTTCATTATATTTTGGACATTCCATGATGCAATGAAATTCATCTCCAATTTCACCCATTTCACAGTTACGACAAATACACAATTCTCTTGGAACATTATGGTGTCTTCCAATTTCAATTTGCAATTTATGGTTACTACATCTAAATTTAAATAAAGATATAACATAAATATCTGGTAAGGTAGAAATATAATAATATTTTTTTCCAAAGACAGTCTTTACACTTTTATAGAATACACACTTGTTGCTGTTTTCAAGAGAACTGCGCCAATCACGAGCATAATTATTTTGCAACTCCTTTTTAACACACTTACATAAGTTACTTCTGTTTGTGAATGAATGAGATTCCCAAACACAATCAAAACCAGTTTCAAATAAAATGCTTTTAACATAACTAAGCCATGGTGAAACGAAAATTCCTTTTGTATATAGTTCATGTAAGATATTATATACTTTGTTTGAATACTTCTTAGAATCAGGAACAACTAAGTTAGCCCAGAACCTTATCATTCTCACTTTAATCAGTACAGATAAAGGATAGATTCCGGTTTCACCATAAATCATTGAAGTCATTGTAGTTTTATTTAATCTAAATAAATACTTTAAAAAACGTAACTAACTTTTCTAATATATCAACATTTTCATAACCCCAAATTTCACAACCATACAACAACACAGGTACAACTATGGAATAAAATAATTGTATGCAAACATCAATTGGCAATTTCTGTTTTCTTGCAGTTTGTAATAATGAAAACATTGCCTTGAGAGCCTGATTATAAGCACTTTTTTTTTTGCTTTGTAAAAAGAACCTGTTCTGCTGAACTCGATGCCTAAGTATTTCATTGAATTAAGAACCTCTATTTTTTCATTCCCAAAGAAAAAAATTTCACGCGTACTATTTCGACCATGAAAGACAACTATTTTTGTTTTCTTTGGATTTACTTCTAACTGCCATTGCGTGCAATATATATGTAAGGCATTAAGTTCTTTTTGCAAAGCTGATTTAGAATTTGCCAATAAAATTGTATCATCATCATATAACAATACAAGCAATTTAATAAACTGTTCAAGTTTCAACTCTTGCGTTAAATCATATTCTAAAGTAGAACAGTTATTGTCAATAAGGAACTGTTGTAGATCATTAAAAAATAATGAAAACAATAAGGGTGAAAGGTTTTCTCCTTGACGAACTCCCCTAAAACTGCCAAAGAACTCTGATTTTTGACCATTTAGAAAAATGCACGATTTTATTTGATCATACATATTGATTACAACGTGCAGTATTTTCCCAGATATGCCTTGACTCATCAGTTTGTGCCATAAAGCATGCCTCCAAATAGAATCAAATGCCTTTCTGTAATCAATAAAAGCACAGTATAATTTTCCATTGTTGATTGCAAACATGTCAATCAATGATTTAAGAACAAAAGCATGGTCAAGCGTTGAATGCATGTGTCTAAAACCTGCTTCGTTTTCTGAAATAAGTCCATTTATTTCAACAAAATAAGTAAGTCTGCTATTCAGAATTGACGTGAATAATTTGCCTACACAACTCAACAGTGTTATCCCTCTGTAGTTATTGCAGTCTTGTTGATCTCCTTTGCCTTTATAGAGTGGTACAATTAACCCTGTCACCCAATCTTCTGGTATAATACCAGAATCCAAAACACGATTAAACAATAAACAATAAAACTTTGTCATATAAGGAACACTATTCTTTATATATTCATTCCTTACTAAATCAACTCGTGCTGCTTTATTATTCTTTAAACATTTAATGACTCTTTCAATTTCACCCTCATAATTGGATCATTTAGAATGTCTAGATTGATATTTCTTTCAGATACTTCATTACTAAAAATGATATCATTACATCCAGTATTTTGATTAAGGGACTGGAAATGATTTTTAAGCTCTTCAAGAGGTATAGGACACGATGAAGCTTTTTTGCCTTTAATTTTCCTCCAATAATCCCTGGATTTCTAGTTTTTAAAGCTCGCAATTCTCTATGCCATTTTCTCGTTGCTCTTCTTTCAGATCGTCTCAAAACATTTTTATGTTCTTTGCTTTTAGCAGCAAGATTATTTAGATTAGGCACAGTATTTTAACATTTAACTTTACGCTTTGCTTTGAAGTACTGGCTTCGAGAAACCTTACACTCCTTATCAAACCAGCTTTGATTCTGCCTCATTGAATATCTATTATTGTAAGTATTAGAGTAAGTACCAAATGTATCCTTCGCTGAATCAACAAGAATTGACGAAAACCGCTTATTCATTTCACTGATTGATATTGTGCCTTGTTCAAATAAAGTTACAATTTCATCAACATTGTAATTTGCTAAATGTTCTTTATATTCATTACATTTGTTGTTATCCCATCTTCTAATCTCTGCACCATCATACCTTTGATGCAGAGAGTGTTTAGTACCATTAGGTTCATTGAAAACAAAACAGGTTTTAACTGGAAGAGACAGGCATAATGGACAATCACATCAGAGAACAACGCATCAAAAACATCAACTTTAAACTTACTTGCATTTTCCATCAAATATCTAGAACCAATGATATAATCAACAACTGTGCTTCCTTTACATGTGCATGTTCCAATACCAGCATCTGAACCAATTCTTCCGTTAAAAATGTATATTGACAGTGATTTACATAAATCTAAGAGACGATAACCATAATTATTAGGCCTCTGCTTATCTTGAGATGATCTTTGACAAGGTTGGAAATTATCTTCGCTCATATCACAGAGAACATCAGAGAACACAAACTGAGTGAACTGATTCATATCAATAAAATCATTCATACTTTTGGTATAAGCATTAAAATCGCCCAACAACAAAACAATAACATCCTTATATTTATCTTGTAATGATAACAATTCCGTCTCAATCACATCAAACAGTTCAACACTGCTATAAACTGAACCTTCGGGAGGAATGTATACGCCACCAATCAGACAGTCTTTATCATAACCTGACAATGATCTTTTTAATAGACACCAAGCCACACATCCACCAGAATAAGGTAAAATCTCCACATACGTAGATAGCTTGCTTTTGATGGCTTTTCCAATACCACCAGAACGTCGATTAGACAGGCATTTTCTGTTAAACAGTTTAATGTCATATCCCCAGTCACTGAAGCAATCAGAGATAAATAAAGCATCTTGGTCATCAGTTTTAGTCTCAAGGAAAACGGCAATGTCGAATAGTTGAATATAGTTCACAAATTCCAAACACTGGAGACGGGAACGCAATCCACACACATTTAAAGATACAAAAGCCAGCTCACGATCATGGCGAACAGTGTGATCCACATCCATATCAAGAACATAATCATCGTTGACATCACAATTAGAAACGCAAGTTTGCAAGCAAAAGGGATTCACAGATGAAGTTACCAAACTAGATGATCGCTCATCAGAAGATTGATTGGAAGAATAGAAACAATTACCAACACATAGACAAGATGAAGAATGAGTACAGCTACAAGCACATAACGTTGAGACTACACATGAGTCAGATGAATCACCACGACCTCCGGCAAAGCCCTAGCTGGTGTAGATGAAGTGCTGAAGCCCAAGCGCCGTGTAGTCTACCTTCGTCACACCGATCCGGAAAAGGTCGTCAGGTGACTCTACGTACACCGCGTTGCTGCCGGAAGATCCCGCACTGCCACTGCTGTTCCTCCCAGGGGCGGCCTTCAACTGACAAACAATTTTGCCATCATGGGTAGTGGATACCCTGTCCACACCAGGTGCTGCCTTACAAATTTTGAATAATTTGAAGCGTAGGGGTGTCAGTTCATCGTTCAGGTAAACTCCTTTCATGTCATGCTTGGGCAGATCTCTCTTCCTCATCATGAGGTTCGCCTTGCTTCTTCGTGAAGTGAACTTCACCAGCACTGGTCTTGGGACTTTTTGTTTTTTAGGCCAGTTCTATGCACAACAGAGATGTCCTTGATTTCTAGATCTACCCCAACTTTCTTCCCCAACTCCATCACTTTCTCCACCAGATCTTCGTTCTCCTCTTCTTTGAGTCCATTGATTCTCATGGTTTCCCTTCGCTGATACTGATCCAGCCTATCCTGCTCGTATCGCAGCAAAAGATGTCCCTGTTGAGCTTTCTCAGAAATAGATCTGAGTTTTTCAGACACCTTTTCTGACAGTTCTGTAACCACCTCCTTAATACAGACATCCACAGCTTTCTTTAATGTAGCCCCAAGAACTGGAACGAGGAGTTCTACAACTCGTGACGCAATATCTCCAGCATCACCATTGACGTCATTGTTAACCCCACTTGTTCTTTTCCCTTTCCCTTTGCCTTTGGCAGACGGACACGACTTATTTCTGTCGTTCCATGCGCCCAGAACAGCCCCTTCAATATCAAGGTCATCAAACCTGATGTTCTTCAAGGTCTCAGCAGATAAACCACTTGGGCCAGCTTGAGACATGGTGAAGGTCAGTTACTAGACTAGCAAAAAAACGACTCGACTCTAAAAAATACAAAAACACTTCACTGTTTCAATTGGCGACGAACGCACTTGACACAAATGTCCACGACAAGTTAAGAACACACGTAAACTGTAAAATATACAAGTTAGCTCACTAACTCCACAACATTCACATTTTTTTTCAAGAGCAGTTGAAAAGACAGCTTACAGACTCATTCGGAAGTACGTCACACACACACACACACACACACACACACACACACACACACACACACACACACACACACACACACATAGACACACATACACACGCACGCACGCTCGCACGCACGCACACAGAGGCACACACACACAGACACACACAGACACACACACACACACACACACACACACACACACACACACACAGAGGCACACAGATAGACAAACACAGATACACACAGAGGCACCCCCCCCCCCCACAACACACACACACACGCACGCACGCACGCATGCACACACACACGCAGGCACGCACGCACACACTCGCGCGCGCGCGCACGCGCGCACACACACACACACACACACACACACACACACATACATACCCAAGAGACAGAGAGCGAGCGAGCGAGAGATAGAGAGAGAGAGAGAAAGAGAGAGACAGACAGACAGACAGACAGACAGACAGAGACAGAGACAGAGAGAACGAAGAAGACCGGACAGATGAAACTCCTGAAGGGGACGCACCCTGCACACATTGTGACATGGCTGTCACCGGAAATTGCAGATTGTTTTCTCACAGAACGTCCACACTATGCTACGCTCCGATAAAAAACCAAAAAAAAAACCAACAAAGGTCAGACGTCTGCCAAGCCCTGTCCCCAGGACCCGCTTCTCAGGTCTTTCTTATGTTAATCATTCAGTGAGGCAGTCATCTAGCTTAAAAAAAAATCCTGCACCCTATGGCTCCACAGCGAAGCGATGGACTAGTCCCCAAGCGCCGATGCCCCCTGGATACCATTCAAACTGAATCCAGGCTGACATTCCTTTCCTCAAGAAAACAACTAGTTATTCCTGGAAAACAACGGTTTTCAATGGGTTATAGTCATGTCAAAACTGGTAATTAATCCGGGAAAATGTCTTTTTCAATAGCTGTTTACCATCTCAAAACAACTAATTATTACGAGAAAATCTCAGTAGTTATTAATCAGCAGGTCAATACAACTGATCAACTCCGAACATATGTGTTTCAATAACTAATTACCACGTCCAAACAGATGATTATCCCAGAAAATAACTGTTTTCGGTTGATGACTACCACGTCAAAACAGCTGTTTAGTCAGGAAAACAACTGCTTTCAAGTAGCTAGTTACCACGTTATATCCAGCCAATATAACTATTTGCTGAGGCCAGTTACCCCGTAAACAAAATCATCCCGGGAATTATACCGTGAAAATAACTGTTTTCCCAAACTAATTAGCAGTTTTCACGGGAAAATAACCTTTCCTCAGTGATAATCAGCAAAATAATTTGTTTTCCGAAACCATTACTTTTTAAAGGTAGAGTAAATTGACTTCTTGTTTTCCAGAGACATTATCCTTCTAAAGCTAAAGTAAAATAACTTCTTTTCCCAAACAAATTAACCTTTTAAAGCTAGAGTAAAATAACTTATTTTCCACAGACATTACCGTCTTAAAGCCAGAGTAAAATAACTAGTTTTCCAGGGACATTACCCTTTTAAAGGTAATTTAAAATAACGTGTTTTCCACAGACATTACCGTCTCAGAGATAGAGTAAAAATAACTTGTTTTACCAAGGGCATTATCCTTTTAAAGCTAGAGTAAAATAACTTGTTTTCTAGGGACTTTACCCTTTTAAAGCTAGAGTAAAACAACTTGTTTTCCAAAGGTATTACCTTTTCAGAGCTAAAGTAAAACCAGTCATTTTCCAAGGACATCAGCCTCTTAAAGTTAAAGTAAAATAACTTGTTTTCCCAAAGACATCACCCTTTCAAAGCTAAACACGTTGTTTTCCATAAACACTACCCTTTTAAAGTGAGAGTGCTTTCATACTCGCAGCCACTTCAAGCGTACGGTCCTAGACAGACACATAAACCGTGTTCAAATGCGTTGGACCTAACTTCCCCCAACAATAGGGCTGAATCGGTCTTAGGGCCGTACGTCAACTATCCCCCCTGAAAGAGGTACCCATCACTTCTTCTTCCGCCACTTTCTCCCTCCTCGCTCGACAACCCTGGGAATCCGTAGACATTCTCCCGTTCAAGGTAGTCTACGAGAACCGACTGACAATCTCCAAGAGTCAGATAACAAGTCTCCACCGGGTCATCGTCTTTCCTAGAAAAACGAGCACCCCCCACCCCCCACCCCTCACCCCCACTACCCCCCCCCCCACCCCCCACCCCTACCATCGACGGTCATAATTTGTGTTTTAAAATCGAAAGAGGTCACCTTTTTTTTCTTACACTGCGCTGATCTCCTTTCTAAATGCTGATGTTGTCTACCAACGTCTGGGGAGTGGGGTTAAGTGTTAGCAGGCCGAGACATGAGGGAGGGAGGATGCGGAGGGGGTGGGGGAGAGGGGCGGGGGGTGGGGTGGGTGGGGTGGGGAAGGAGGTGTACGAATGACCAGAGTTGTTACTGAGGTTTTATATCCAGCCCTGTAGTGACCATCACCATCGGCTCGCTCATAAACAGTCGGGTTTAATTTCCTTCCCCAGACAGTCTAGGGCAGATCCAGCACAGAGATATATATGCCAGCCGTAGGGGTACAGTGTCTAGTGTTGCGGACTACAGGATTGAGAAGTAGTGGGTTCGAATCCTATCCGATGCGGAATGAGCGGTGAGAAGGATGTCGCAGAAAGGAGGATGAGGATGGTGCCACGAGGAAAATAAACATCCTAAGCAACCAGCCAGCCAACCAACCAGCCAGCCAACCAACCAGCCAGCCAACCAACCAGCCAGCCAACCAACCAGCCAGCCAACCAACCAGCCAGCCAACATACACGAACTGACCGAACTAAACGAATCAAACCAACGGAAAAAAAGAACAAGCGGGTGAACGAACAAACAACGGAACGTTGGTAAAAAGAACTTCACTAACCAATTAACGAAATCACTAAATCAATCAGTCATTGAAAATGTTGGATAGTTGTTTCTAGATACCTCCTCGCGGCGTTCAACAAAACGACATCAGGAGTTATCAACATTTAATCATTCTTTGGCTTAGAATTTGCCTATGCAGAAACATGTACACAATACATGGTCTTAACCCTACCTGTACATACTCTACCCATAATTATAAAAAGCGGTCATCAATCTTAATTTAAACAATTCGAAACGTCCTCGGGAGAAACGCAAACGTCAGCCAAGGTCGAACGAATTTTGGACCCGTTCTATGTGACAATTCATGAGGGGGATAAGACAACATGATTTTTCCGCCAGGGAAGTAATAATTACTGCAGACTGAAGGAGTAGCTCCCCGTGTACTTTGTTTTATCACAACATGTAAAACACGAAATATCAACATTCATATCACCGGAAAGTTTCAATATTTCAAAAAAATACAGAACCTTGTAAACAGATATCAGTTTGTTGGTAATCTTGCTGTGTTCATGTGCAGTGGAATGTTGGTAATAATTTTAACAATGAGGTAATAATCTTAATCCACTGCCACAGATCCGTACCAAAAGCTTAAGGGTTCGTTTATACACCACATTCAAACACTACCGTGAATGAAAGACAGGTCCCTAAAACCTTTCGCTATGAGGACGTAAATCTCAACTATTTTCGGCTACATTCAATCTTTCAACCGTGTTCTGTTAAAAATCTGCACTGTGTTTTTTGCGTAATACTTTAATTTGCACAATAGTTTTGGCGTAACGTGCTAATTTTCTTTGTTGATTATGTTGTTGAAGGAGTCTGAATGATCCGTTTGGTCCGGATTCGTATAACGGAACCACATCATTGTTTAATGGGTTCGTCCCTGCGTCACAACTCTGGTTCATCACTTTCTGTGCCTGTAGTCCAGCTGATGGACAAACGAGCGCAGAAACTAACAGGCGTGGATGAAAAACATAACCTCTTTGGTATAGGAAACAAACAAAACAAAATGGTGTGTCTTATTCACAGGTGGTCAGTCTAGTAGACAACCGATAGGGCAGGAGGATCTCTGGTGAAGTGTTCTTTGGAGTAATGCCGCGACGACTCACCACGAAGATAAAGGAGAGAAAAAGATGAAGCACACTGACCTAGTCATCTTGTAAAGATAGGAAAAAAGCAAATTCACTAACCGTCGTAAGACAGCAAAGAAAGCAAATCACTAACCTAGTCATCTTGTAAAGATAGCAAAAAAAAAAAAAAAACCACAAAAAGCAAATTCACTAACTTAGTCATCTTGCAAACAGTGACTTGTTCTTGCAGCTGTTAATGCGGCGATGGTTTTTGCCCCTTTTCGTTGTGATGATTTTATTTTTGGGATGTTATCTTTTGTCAGTTTATTTCAGTTGTTGGCGGCGCTGATATTGTTGACTGTAAGCTTTCTATGAAAGACCAAAGTGTCAACGACCTGTCAGAATGTGTATCTCATATCAGGAGGATAGGCT
>CM065718.1:5558146-5560646 GCA_033310375.1 Conus canariensis | reverse complement strand
GATACAATGACAAAGGTAACCTCCATGTTAGTTTTCCGATCGGTTACATTTCAGTTTTATTTTTCACAATACATTTTTACCAGAAAGCCACACAAGAATCATTCCAGACAACAAAAGTCCATTGAAGCATTCGACAATCTGGCAGGATCTGGAAGGGAATTAAAAAAAAAAAAAGGTGTTGAAAAAGCGATTTTCGGGTTGGTTACCTTCTCTCTCACATAATGCCAGAAACAGGAAACCAAAGAATGGCCAAGGATCTAGCAGTTAGGTCTGTGTGAAGGAATCCCCAGAATATGAGTGGAGAGATTTGGGATTTCTGATTAACTCTAAAGAAAACTAAAGAAAAAGAAAATAGGTGAATGAATTCTAGGGATATGACGGCCTATTTCTTTGCCTGTCGTCTTCCATCTGTCTGTCTGTCTGGTCTGTCTGTCTCTGCGTAAGTGCGTACAGACGAACACAGACAGACAGACAGACCACACACACATACACACGCACGCACGCACGCACACATTCACACACACGCACACAAACACACAACACAGACACACGCACACACACACGCACCCCCCCCCCCCCCCCCCCCCCCCCTCCGCTCTTTATCTATCTCGTCTAATATTACATGATTTTGTGAAAATACGTAAAATGAAACTACTACAACGACAACAACGACAACAACAACAACATACTACTACTACTACTACTACTAACTACTACTACTACTACTACTATTACAGACAGACACACACACACGAGACACACAGACAGACAGACGCAGACACACACGGCAAGATATATGGATACAGAAAGACAGAGCAGGGCAAAGAGAGACAGAAACAGACCAAGAGACGGATAAAAGACAGAGAAATGTAGACAAAGACTGCCAAACAAACAAGAAATAAACATTCCTTCACGTCGACAGAGCCGTCTAACTGTTTCATTGAGTATTCGTCTTTCTACTCGACTAGTTTAAAACCGGAAAAAGAAAACAGAAAAAAAAAAAAAAAAACTTCTCCAATGAATCGAAAGACCATTGAAACAAAGAATTGAGAGGCGCGCCGTTGTTATAAATAAAAAAAAGACCCCCAAAAGTTTTAAAATTTGGATTTTAAGGTTGATCGCCTGCCTTAACTATTGCCCTGGAAACTGAAAATTGAAAGAGGTGTTTTGTGTTTAGTAGTGAAGTGTGTGCTAAGGATTCCATAGCAAGGGGGGGCTGAACCGGTTTAATTCCGATTAACCCATTAGAAACCGAACAAGAAGTATTTATGGGAGGATGTGCCGGGCTACCTGTCCGTCTTTCTCTTCTGTTTGGCTGTATGCTTGTTTGAGAGAGAGAGAGAGAGAGAGAGAAGAGAGAGAGAGAGAGAGAGAGAGAGAGAGAGAGAGAGAGAGAGAGAGAGAATATACTCCAACTAATAATAATGATGAAGACGACGACGAAGAGGAGGAGGACAACGACGACAGATAGATAGATAGATAGAAAGGTAGATAGACAGATAGGTTGATAGATAGATAGGTAGATAGACAGATAGGTAGATAGATAGATATATAGATAGATAGATAGATAGACAGACAGATAGGTAGATAGGCAGATAGGTAGACAGATATATATTATATATATATATATATATAGATAGATAGATAGATAGATAGATAGCTAGATAGATAGATGGATAGATAGATAGATAGATAGATAGATAGATAGATAGAGATATTTAAACGTACAAAACGAGAGAGAGAGAGAGAGAGAGAGAGAGAGAGAGAGAGAGAGAGAGAGAGTTGTCATTCAAATGACGTCATTCATACGGATTACAGCAACATCTTTCTTGTAAGTTGTAATTGTATGCCAGCATAAGCTTTAAGCATTGTAATTGAACATTCTACAAGCTACCTTCGTGACAGACAATACAAATATTTACTCTAAAGATTCTGTTTGGACTCAATGAATTTTTATTTTCAAATCGTGAAGAAAAGGGCAGTAAAGCATGAAATGAATGACACCTTTCTGAGAACTGAAGCACAAACAAGACATCACCTCAGTGGATTCTTCATTCATTGAAAGCCAGCACCAGGCGATGACAGATGCACATATTCTGGTTCGCTTCACTCGCTTGTTTGTTTGTTTGTTTGTTTTTTCCTGCCATCTTGTTATTAAAGTGTCGTTTTTCTTTCTTGTTAATCATTCTTCATTTTGTTTTCGTTTCTTGTTATTGTTCTTGTTGTTTTTGCTGCTGTTGTCGTTGTTCTCGTTGTTGATGATGGTGTTGTTGTTGCAGTGATGGTGGTGATGGTGGCCATTTTTGTCTTGTTGTTGTTGTTGTTGTTGTTGTTGTTGTTTTCTTCTTCTTCTTCTTCTTCTTCTTCTTCTTCTTCTTCTTCTTCTTCTTCTTCTTCCAGCTGAGGATATCATCCTATGCCATACCCAGTTGTCCTAAAGTGGACCATTATAAGCGCACAGATGCATGCTATATGTGTACATGTCATTCATACCATCGAC
>CM065718.1:5543146-5545646 GCA_033310375.1 Conus canariensis | reverse complement strand
TCGTCGCTTGAAAATTCTTTTTCAGATTCTGTTCTGTGTTGATTCCAGAAAGATTCTGAATGTTGTGAACGTTATTTTTTTTTCCTCATGATAGGTTTTTTTTTTCAGTTCTCATAAATGAGCGGACAGGGTTGCAAGACGTGCAGCTAGGAATGCCAATAACTAAGAAAGGACAAACATTGCTCTCTCTATGCAGGGAATTTACTCAAAGTTAGATTATGTCTTACAGAATTATTCAAGAGGACGATCTTTTTTTCAAGAAGTGGCAAGAACATCATCGTATGTAAAAAAAAAATAAATAAAAAAAATTCAAGGAGGCGGACTGACATCTTATCAGCTTCACGACTTTCTGTTTTGTTTTGTTTTATTTTGTTTTGTCTCCATGAAGAGGAGTATCATCCCTATCACAAAATAATAATGGATTAACCCGTTTTCTTCCTAAACAAACTTTTTATATATATTTTTCTCTAACAGGGAAGACAGAAAGAAGGAAACACACACACACACACACACACACACACACACACACACACACACACACACACAAAGAAGAAGAAAAAATAGAAGGTGAGGAAAAACAAACGAAAGAAGGAAAGAAATAAGGAACATCTGAAAAAAAGGAAAATATAAAGAAGAAACAGAACGCAGGGACACAAATAAACAAACAAACAAACAAACAAACAAACAAAAATAGCAAAAGACGAAAGAAAAAAAAATGAAGTACATAATGAAAACACTCGTCCTTTCCTTGAAATACTCTACCCTACACCCCTCCTCTATCTACTCTGCCTCTCGCTTTACTCCACTCGGTTAGTTTTGACGGCTAAAGCTCCTTATCCACAACACAGGACACGGTTATGTTGGTCACTCAATTTCAATGAAAACTTCTCGGTTCTCTCCCTTTTCCTCTTCTATCTCTCTTCCCAGTCGATCAGATCTTTTATGGCTAAAGCTCCTTATCCACAGTGTGGCAGACGGTGAAGCTGGTGGGGTGGCATAATGAAATGGTGTAGGGCGAAGTTTAAGAGGAACACGTATTCAGGCCTTGGTGTCCATTTGAGTAATGCCCTGAAAGTGAAGTCTGGGCGTTAGAAGTTTCGCTACATTGCTTCGGTCTTTTAGAAAGAGGTTTTCGGTCAACGTTACCAGGAGTCAGGCGGATGGGTATGCAAATGTAGACAGACAACAGACAGACAGACAGACGGACAGACAGACAGACAGACAGACAGACAGACAGACAGACAGACAGACACACACACACACACACACACACACACACACACACACACACACACACACACACTTGTATACGCAAAGCGAAGAAAGAGAGAGAGAGAGAGAGAGAGAGAGAGAGAGAGAGAGAGAGAGAGAGAGAGAGAGAGGGTGGTGGTGGTAGCCGATGAGTGTGTGGCTATACCTTTCAGTTATAAAAAGAAAAAAAAAAGGAAAAAAAAAAAAAAAAAACGAAAGAAACAAATACAATGAAAGCAAATAGAAAGAAGGTAGGAAACCGAAGAAGAAAGAAGGAAAGGTAGAAAGAAAGAAAGACAGACAGACAGAAGAGAATAAAGAAAAGAGAAGAAAGGGGAAAAATTGAAAGGGAACAGAAGAAAAAACAGAGAACGAAAGGACACCAACGGATGAAAAGAGAAAGAACGGAAGAAAAGAAAATAAATGTAAACAAGGACAGAAAACAGTACAACGAAAATTTTGGGGGGGGGGGGGGGGAGGAGAGAAATAAGGAATGAAAGACAAACAGAGGGAAATAGAAAGAACGACGGAAAAAAAGGAAGAAAAGACCATTCTTTTCATTCAAACATTCCACCCCACAACTGACTTCCATCTTTCGCCTCCACCCCCACCCCTATCCCCACCAGCCCACCTCTCCTTCAATCTACCCGAAATGGTTTATTTTACGGCTAAAGCTCCTTATCCATAGCACGGACGATTGTTGTGCTGGTCACTCAGTTGGAATGAACAATGCTCAGCTCCCTCCCTTCTTCTCTTCTTTGTTTCCCAGTCGATTTACTGTTGATAAAAACAGATCTAGTTGCAAAGTGAGACGACTGCAGGCGGAAATCTAAACAAATCTTAAATAGATGTTAGCAAACCGCAAAAAAAAAAAAAAAAAAAAAAAAGACGTGGCCAAACGAATCACAAGACACAACACGACGCGTTTCGACCTCTTAGGCCTTATTCAGGCAAGATACAAAACTGGAGAAGATTCTAAGAGGTCGAAACGCGTCGTGCTTTGTCTTGTGTTTCGTTTGTCCACGTTATTTTGGCGATTCGCTAACATTTATTTAAAAAAATTTTAACAGCTAGAACTCCTTATCCACAGTGTTGCAGACGGTGATGTTGGTGGGGTGGCATAATGAAATGGTGTAGGGCGAAGTTTAAGAGGAACACGTATTCAGGCCTTGGTGTCCATTTGAGTAATGCCCTGAAAGTGAAGTCTGGGCATTAGAAGTTTCGCTACATTGCCTCGGTCTTTTAGACA
>CM065718.1:5533146-5538146 GCA_033310375.1 Conus canariensis | reverse complement strand
GGATTTGCGTGTATGGAGAAAAATAATCATTCTGAATAAGGAATTTAAGTGGGATGTAAGCTGTGAAACGAGAGAGAGAGAGAGAGGAAGAGAGAGAGAGAGAGAGAGAGAGAGAGAGAGAGAGGAGAGAGAGAGATGGGGGGAGAGACACTTTGACACTTTGACACTTTGATATTTTATTGTCATTACCAAAGAGGTCTTTTGACAAGGGGGGAGAGGTAACAGAACAAAAACATTTCCCTCTTCCTTTCCTGCAAACAAATAGTACACTTTCATTCCTAGTGTGTATCAAATCCAAAGTTAACAAAACCAAATAAATTCGTAACATTTCGTTATGTCCTCACCTCACGCACAGGAGCAATGCAGTAAGGTTAAAAAAACAAAAAAACAAAAACAAAAACAACTTAAGACTGACTCGACCATCCACTCAATCAAATGATGACATTGTATTTTACTGATCTCTTCCACATGCGATGAATGATAATATTCATTCAGATATCTCTTATAATGTATTATCTTAAATTTCACTATCCTTCATCTGTCTAATTTTCAATGCTTTCGCAACTGATTTAATTACAAGTTCATCATCTGATGATAACACGCCAGCAACATTTTTGTCTTTTCGCTATATCTAACTGGAAAAATGAACAATTTGTCCGCACTTCATTATAAGCAGTACAGTGGAACAGAAAGTGTTCTTCGTCATCAATAATATGTCTACATGCAGGACAAGGAGATTCTGTGGATGTTTCACATTCAAACCATCTTTTGTTCGCATTAAAACCTAAAGTTCTCAACCTAAATCTTGCGTAATTTATTCTGTGCCATTTATCTGTTATGACATTGAGAAACTTTTCAGAATGAAAGACATTCTTAAATTAGAAAAACCAGCGATATTTTTCTTTACTTTCCATATCTGAGTGCCAATTCTGTTTAAAATAACAAATAAGCCTGTCTTTAAATTCCGCAATGAACTGTTGCTCATTTCCTACTTCCTGGGACATCCACACTATTCGAAAACCCTGTTCTGAAAGGACTTTCTTTACTTTATAAGCCCAGTTTTCTTTACCTTTTTCCATTTCTAGAAGCATCATATCATAGGCTTGCCTGCTCAAACGGGACTGCGGTAGCTTCAAGATCTTCAACCAGTACTTAATACATTTCACAAATGTACTTATATACAAAGGGTATCTGCCCATTTTTCCATATAAAACGGTGTTGGATGAATTAATAGGTACTTGAAGGAAACGCTTTATAGCATACGTATGTACTTTTTCCATCTGCGGATTTTCATGTAAGCCCCAAATTTCAGCTGCATAAGTAAGAAGAGGTTTTATCTGTGTATCAAACATTTTCCAAAATATACCACAGTCTGTACATTTCAGTTTTCTCAGGGATTTCAGAATTTCAATAGTACCTTTTTTCCCTTTTCTCAGAGATTCTTCCCATGCGTAACGGAAAGTTAATTTTGTTGAAAATATCATTCCAAGATATTTATATGAATTAACTACTTGAACATCTGCATTTCCATAAGACCATTTTTCATACACTGATAGGTGGCCACCCATTATAAAGACCACTATATTCGTCTTATCCAAGTTAAATGATAAACCTAAGCGGTCTGCTTCCTCTTTCAATACATTAGTTGGTTTTGCAAACCTACAACTGTTCCGGACAGAAGAACAACATCATCAGCATACAGTAGTAAAACTAATTCAACTGCTCCAGGTATCATCAGGATACCATGTCTTCCTTTGCGGGACAATTCCACCGCCAGTTCGTTTATGAAAAAAGAAAGCAAGTGTGGACTCAACAAGCATCCTTGTTTTACTCCATTTGGACAATCAAAATAATCTGAATACTCACTCTTCACACGCACACATGCCAGCACTGAGTTGTAGACCCCTCTAATAGCCATGTACAATTTACTATGAACACCACTTTTACGGAGTACATTCCACAGAGCATTCCGATTTACCGAGTCAAAGGCCTTCTTGAAATCTACAAATGCAATGTAGAGCTTCGATTTGCAGAGTAGATGTTTCTGAATCAAAGAATATAGTGTAAATATATGGTCTATGGTGCTGTAACTGGTTCTAAAACCTGCTTGTTCTTCCACTATTTTTTCTTCAGTTTCAGCCCATTCATTTAATCTTGCATTTAGTATGTAAGTGTAGATTTTTACTTAAAATGCTGGTAAGTGATACTCCACGATAGTTGTCGGGATTGTTCACGTCTCCTTTATTTTTGTAAATCGGTACAATTATAGATTTAGCCCATTCTGATGGAAAGATACCATTATCAAAAAGTTGGGGGAATAAATGAACAAGAAAATTGATTACAGTTGTGTTTGCATTCTTCAACATTTCTGCTATGATTCTATCTGGTCCTGCACTCTTTCCTAATTTTAAATGTTTAATACCAGCAACGACTTCTTAACTGGAAATAGGTTGATTAAATTGAATTAAATAGGGAGGGAGAGAGAGAGAGAGAGAGAGAGAGAGAGAGAGAGAGACTGACTGACTGACAGACTGACAGACAGACAGACAGACAGACAGAGAAAGAAGGAGACCCACAGACAAAGAACGTGATTATCTTTCCAAGTCTTAGCGCCAAAAGTTTAAATGGCAAAGGATCGTGTTGCCCCCCAACCTGAAAACAAAATGGTCTGAAAGAGAAGAAAACACTGTACCACCATCCTCATCCCCCAACCTTCCCCATCCTCCCTTCACCAAGCAGAGAGGAATGCCTGGCTGTCGCAAACTCATCTGAAGCGCAACGAACAGATTCACTCGTCAGCTAACAATCAATCAATTCCCATGTCAAAATCACCAAAGGGGACAAACTCTTGTCGAAACTTTTGCGATTTTTCCCCCTTTGGTAACCAGACGCTTTCGGAGAGAACGCGACAATTGCTTACACACGTGGTATTTGGTTGAGGTGAATCAGTTTGAATTGTCTTCGGATTACAAACAACCAGTTTGAAGTTTTTGTTTAAAAAAAAAGTATGTGTACAGAGGTTAGGCAAAGGTCGAGTTGGTGGGAGAGAGAGAGAGAGAGAGAGAGAGAGAGAGAGAGAGAGAGAGAGAGAGAGAGAGAGAGAGAGAGAAGAGAATTGCAAATTATTTATTTAACGAAAGGCATTTTATTGTTGTTGTTGTTGCTGCTGCTGCTGCTGCTGCTGTTTTGCTGTTGTTGTTGCTGCTGCTGCCACTGCTGCTGTCGTTATTGTTGATTTTGACTAGCTAGTCTTTCAGTAATTATGACATATGCATTTCTCTTTTCTCAAATACTTTGAATAAACGAGAGAGAGAGAGAGGAGAGAGAGAGAGAGAGAGAGAGAGAGAGAGAGAGAGAGAGAGAGAGTGTGTTGTTAAAAACTCAATATTCTTTTTTTTCAGATCATACGTCTGTGCATAAACTTGTGGTTGCTGGTAAGAATAACAACGTTCGTTCTGTGTTCAACCATTTGCATTCAAACATACCACACACACACACACACACACACACACACACACACACACACACACACACACACACACACACAACACACACACACACACACACACACACACGCATGCATGCATGTATATGTACAGTCGATCGCATTCTTTTGGAAAAACATCCGCGTGGTGTCAACGGTGTTGGCTCCTCTCTCTCTCTCTCTCTCTCTCTCTCTCTCTCTCTCTCTCTCTCTCTTTTCTCTCTCTCTCTCAACACTCCTTTTGTTCCTGTAGTTTACAGGCGAATAAACTTTCTGCTGAAGCTCTGCTGAATGAGATGGCGAGTTGCCTTTAAAACAAGGAAAGAAATAAAGTGAAAACAGAAAAGAACGAGATGAAACGTGGATAAAGACAAGAAAGGAAAGAAGAGAGAATGGTCAAAAGAAAGAAAGAATGAATGACAGAAATAAAGGAAGAATGAAATAAACAGCACTGACAGGCAGACAGAGAGAAGCAAGCAGACAAATGGTACAAGGAAAGATATGGTAGAGAGAAAGAAGAACGAAAGAACGGAAGGGATGAAAGAGAAGAAACAGGAGAGAAGGAAACAACGACAAAGAAAGACACTTAAATACAGAAAGGCAATAAGCTAAGAGAACCATACAAAGCAGGAGATGAAGATGAAGAAAGAAAAGGAAAGGGAGGAGAGAAAAAAAAAAAAAAAAAAAAGAGAGAGAGAGAGAGGAGAGAGAGAGATTAAAGAGGAAAAGAGTCAGAATTTATAACGCTACGATGCCAAACCGACCAGTTGTAAACCATTGGTGGTTGCTCTCTCTCTCTCTCTCTCTCTCTCTCTCTCTCTCTCTCTCTCTCTCTCTCTCTCTCTCTCTCTCTCTCGCTCTCAAAATAAAAAAAAGGCCTTGTTTATAGGATATTACAATTCTGCAGCAAGGGGAGGGGGGGGGGGGGGGGGGTAAACCAAGGAGCGATGACAAATTTTAGGAATTAACGTTTGGTTTTTCTTCCGTTAAACTCTCCACTTTTTTTCCTTGATGTTGCATAGACAGAGATAGCAAGCAATTGACAGCAATTTTGACAGCAAGCAAAGAAACACGTCTCCGGGGGTTACAATGGAAAAATAATACATAATATCTACCCCACTAATATTCTGCTCAGAAGATGAAATTAGCACAAAGTGAAACATGTGAGGTCTGTAACTGGGGAAAAAGACGACATTGAGCACTTTTTCTATAGGTGGGAAAAAATAAAACCGATCTGGACACAGGTATCAAATGAAATTGAAGTGAGGTGCAACAGAACACTTCACATCACAGAAGAAATTGAAAAAAAAAAAAAAAAAAAAAACACCACTCGACAGACAGACAGACAGAGACACAATGACACAGTCAGACGATGATCAGACAAACGCAGAGACAGATCGACCAATACAAGCACAACCGAAGCAGTCTTTGTCTGAACTGGACCAGATTTACCAACTGGCCGAAATAGCACTCTCAGAACCTTCCACCAAAGAATGCTGTGTCAGTGAGACTTCAG
>CM065718.1:5505646-5530646 GCA_033310375.1 Conus canariensis | reverse complement strand
CTTTTGCAGCCAGTATGCTCCTATATTGTGGCCAGGGAATGGTATCTGTGCAGTTTTTCGTGTGCAAAGTTTCCTTCACTCACTTCATCATGACCTGCAGGATGTCAACATGCATAGGTCTGGAATCGGGAAGGATACAGCTTTATTCACATACAGTGATGACTCTATTACAATATATTATCAAGAGTACTTATATAGCGCCCATCCCCGGCCAGAGACCAAGCTCTAAGTGTTTTACAATCCGCATTCTCGTTTACACCACGGGCTGCCTACCTGGGTAGAGCCGACTGAAGAGCTGCCTGCTGGTGCTTCATTCTGTCGTTTCCCGTGTCATTCAGTCAATATCGTTCATTCAGTTTAACAACTCTTTCATTCTTTCAATTTTTCACGCAGACTGCCTGCTATGTGTAACGTGTCATCCATACCAACGGCCAAACTGGCCTTCTCTTCCGAAAGTTGGTGATGGGATTTGACGTGTGTGCAAGATGTTATGCGTGCGTTCACACACGGAACCTCGGTTTATGTCTCATTCGAAGGACTATTTAGGAAATGGAGTTAGAACCAATGTAACCTCCAAGGGAAAATCCCCCTGTACCGAAACGGTCTAGGGGAGATTCGAACCCGCAACCCCAGGATCACCAAGATTACGAGCCGGCGCTTTACCAACCGAACTGTTTCTACAGGAAGATCTCGGATAATTTCAAAATAAACTGATGAAACGAAAACAAAACAAAACTTTCAGGAGAAAGTTAAAACCACATTAGTTTTTTTTTTTTTTTTTTTTCCCGTTAAAATATACTAAAGGCATCTCACCGAACAATCAAAACCAAAATCTTTCAACGAATTGGGCAATATTCAGTCTTACCAGGGGCAAGTAATATACAGTTACATAACGTTAAACAAGATTGTTTATAAATATTACATATGATTATATGTATTTTACAGGTCATACAGTCTTTGTTTAGTTTCTCTGTTTGTAACGTTCATACTAACAATGTGTGAGCAGTGGGAGGGGGACACTGGAGTCTCGTTTACATGAAAGAGCCAACGGGGAAACAAGACACGGAACTTTAAATACAACAACTCAAAGAAGATAAAAGAAATCGCCCCCTCTGCTAGAGAAAATGTTACCCAGTACAGTGGCAGAACACGCGGAATGCTTTTAAAGATCAATCCATTTTAAGGAGTGACAAGAGCAGCATTAAATGTAAAAACGTTAGCGGAAGCTGATGGAAGTTACATCGTCTTCATTTTTTTTTTAATTGAGAGAGAGAGAGAGAGAGAAAGAAAAGAGAGAGAGAGAGAGAGAGAGAGAGAGAGAGAGAGAGAGGATAGATAGGGTGGGGGAGTGGGGAAGTGGGGGTGGGGGATGGGGGGGGGGGGAGGGAAGAGGACAGCATTACGAGAAGCGTCATCCCCATCACAAAATGATAAAGGATTGACCCTATTCCTAGCTAAGTACGTTGTCTTGTCATACCTCCAATAATTTGTTCATTTCATGTTTCACCGCCCTGTAAACAAGCTTCCTTCGTAGCCCGCCTTTTATCCGGTAGAAAGGATGAGACAAAGTAAGAAAGACGGAAAATACAAACAAGTAGAGAAAGCCCGCAAGAGAGAAAGAAGGAAAAAGAAGAAGGAAGGAAAGAAAAGGGAAAGAAGGAAAGACAGAAAAGAAAGGAAGAAGAGAGGACACAAAACAGGAAGAGGGAAAGCAAGAAAACGAATGAAGAAAAGAAAGAAGGAGACGAAACAGAAAAAAAACAGAGGGAACAACAGTAGGAACAAAAGAAAGAAGAAGCATGGTAGAGAAGAAAAGAGAGAAACAAGTTAAAAAAAAATGACTAGAAAGAAACGTAAGAATAAAAAAAAAATGAAAGGAAGGAAAGACATAGAGAAAAACAGAAAGAAGAAAAGAAAATAGAAAAAAAAAGGAAAAAAACAAAAACAAAAAGAAAGAAAGGAAAAGACAGAAAGAAAGAACGAACGAACGAAAGAGACAAGGGAAGGACAGCAGAAACAAAGCAGAAACAAAAGAAAAAGAAACGGAAAGCAGGAAAGAACAATGGCAAAAAAAAAGAAGGCAGAAATAGATAAAGAATGGAAGATAGAAAGAAGGAGGAAGGAAACAAAAAAGAAAGAAGGAACCGGGTAAAGAACACAGTTATCTTGATATCAACACGCTGTCCCATACCTTCCCTTCATGTCTTCGCCCTCTCCTTTTGCTCCATTCGATTAGTTTTTACAGCTAAAGCTGCTTATCCACAGTACAGAAGACGGCTGTTTTTTTTCTGTTCAAAGGAACCCCCCTCCCCCCCCTCTCTCTCTCTCTCCTCTCACTCTCTCTCTTTTCTCTCGCTTTTTTCTCTTTTTTTTTCTCTTTCGAATAAAAACCCTCTCTCTCTCTCTCTCTCTCTCTCTCTCTCTCTCTCTTTCTCTCTCTCTTCTTTTTTCTCTTCGAATAAAAACCTCCTCTCTCTCTCTCTCTCTCTCTCTCTCTCTCTCTCTCTCTCTCTCTCTCTCTCTCTCTCTCTTTCTTTTTTCTCTGCGATAAAAACCTCTCTCTCTCTCTCTTCTTCTCTCTCTCTCTCTCTCTCTCTCTCTCTCTCTCTCTTCTTCTTCTTCTTCTTCTTCTTCTTTTTTCTTGTTTTTTTTTAGTTACCACTCGATTAGTTTTTACGGCTAAAGCTCCTTATCCACAGTGCGGCAGACGGTGGTGCTGGTGAGGCGGCAGAAAGGACTGGTGCGGGGAGAATGGATGGTACGCGTTGCACGTGCCCTGGCCTCGATGTTCATTCTGGTAATGCCCGCAAGTGACGTGTGGGCGTGAGAAGTTTCGCCACATTGCCTCGGTCTTTTCCACGAATGACGTTCGGTCAACTTTACTCAGACCCATGCGCATGGCTATGCAGATGCAGACACACACACACGCACACAACGCACCACACGTACACACACACACACACCACACACACCGCGCACGCGCACGCGCACACACACACATACACATGCACACAGGAACGTACGCACACACGCACGCATGCACACATATATACAGACACAGACATAAACACAGACACAGACACAGACAGACAGACAGACAGGCAGAAAGAGAGAGAGCGGGAGAGCGAGCGCACGCGCGCGCGCGCGCGCGCGCGAGAGAGAGAGAGAGAGAGAGAGAGAGAGTGTTGTGTTGTGTGTGTGTGTGTGTGCGTGTGCGTGCGTGTGTGTGTGCGTGCGTGCCAGCGTGCGAGCGCGCGCGCGCGCGCGCGCGTGTGTGTATGTGTGTGTGTGTGTGTGTGTGTGTGAAATGTATCCATACACTTATCATCTGACTTAATACCATAAAAGTCAAAGGGAAAATGTTCCTAACTCCACCAGAGTACGCAATGTTGTTACTTTAAAAAAATGAGTACGTCTTAGGTGACGCAGCATTTGCTGTGTGAATTCTAGCAAGGAAACTAACTCAGCAAACATGCTTTCATACCAATGATGAGTCCAATCATGAAGCTTTCCCACTCAAAGTGAAAAGAAGTCATACCTTTGCCCCATATATTACAACTGTTGTTATGATCAATACTGTCAAAGACCTTCCGTATAATATCAGGCGCTACAACCTGCAAATGAGCAAAGCGTCTAAAAGCATAAGTGGTGTTTTTGTTCTGACTAAAGAGATTTTGGGGAAGACGGGGGAGGGCGGGGGAGGGAGGCGGGGGGGGGGGGGGGGGTCCAGGGAATTACTTTAAAGTTTGCAATTTGGTGGAAAATCATGCCAGAATCTGTCCATTGATCGGCACTTTGAATTATGCAGTTTCTGAATTTGAAAGTATCTTTGGAACTGATCTAGTGAAAATTATGATCAAAGTCACCCCCCCACCCACCCCCACCCCTCTCTCCTCTCTCTCTCTCTCTCTTCGCTGTATGTGCACGCTTGCACATGCGTGCGCACGTGTGTGTGTTGTGTGTGTGTGTGTGTGTGTGTGTGTGTGTGTGTGTGTGTGTGTGTGTGTGTGCGTGTGTGTGTGTGTCCGTGTGTGTGTGTGAGCGAGACACGCGCCCGCGTACGTGCGTGCGTCCAAGTGTGATTGAGTGCGTGTGTAACGGATGGGAAGCGGAGGTGAAAAGCATCTGATTTTCCAGCCATGTAATATGTCGCCTTTGTGTGTCACCTTTGTGTGTCACCTTTGTGTGTCACCTTTGTGTGTTGTGTGCCTTTGTGTGTCGCCTTTGTGTGTCGCCTTTGTGTGCTTGTGTTCGCCTTTGTGTGTCACCTTTGTGTGTACTCACCTTTGTGTGTCACCTTTGTGTGTCGCCTTTGTGTGTCACCTTTGTGTTTGAAGTGACAGCATATTTCAATCGCCATTATGTAATGTGCGTGTGTGGCCCAATATGAGGACAAAAAGTGTGCTTTTTTATTGCATGTTCATGTAACCTCTAATCTAAATGAAATGAGTTAAAAACAGCAACAACTGCAAGAAGAAGAAGAAAAAGAAGGGGAGGAGGAGGTGTTGGAGGAGGAGGAGGAGGAGGAGGAAGAAGAAGAAGAAGAAGAAGAAGACAAGAAGAACAAGAAGGAGAAGGGAGGAGGAGGAGGAGGAGGAGGAGAAGAAAGAAGAAGAAGAGGAAGAAAAAGAAGAAGAAGAACAACAGCAACGACAAAGAAGAAAAAGAAGAAGAAGAACGACAGCAACAACAACAACAGCAACAACAACAACAACAACAACAACAACAACAACTACTACTACTACTACTACTACTACTACTACTACTACTACTACTACTACTACTACTACTACAAAGGAAAAAGTGATGTCAGGTGAACGTCTGAAAAGAGGGTCATGATGGTGAGACAGTTGTGCCTGGCACTCTCAAAACTCAATAAGAATCATGCATGGTTCCCAGCACTCAAAGAAAAACCATGTGTCATTCCCAACACTCAATAAAAACCATGTGTCATTCCCAACACTCAATAAAATCATGCATAATTCCCAACACTCAATAAGAATATGTTCAATTCCCAACACTCAATAAGAATGATGTTCAATTCCCAACACTCAATAAGAATGATGTTCAATTCCCAACACTCAATAAGAATGATGTTCAATTCCCAACACTCAATAAGAATGATGTTCAATTCCCAGCACTCAATAAGAATGATGTTCAATTCCCAGCACTCAATAAGAATGATGTTCAATTCCCAACACTCAATAAGAATCATGTTCAATTCCCAACACTCAATAAGAATGATGTTCAATTCCAGCACTCAATAAGAATGATGTTCAATTTCCACACTCAATAAGAATGATGTTCAATTCCCAACACTCAATAAGAATGATGTTCAATTCCAACACTCAATAAGAATCATGTTCAATTTCCAACACTCAATAAGAATCATGTTCAATTCCAACACTCAATAAGAATGATGTTCAATTCCCAGCACTCAATAAGAATGATGTTCAATTCCCAACACTCAATAAGAATGATGTTCAATTCCAACACTCAATAAGAATGATGTTCAATTCCAACACTCAATAAGAATGATGTTCAATTCCCACACTCAATAAGAATGATGTTCAATTCCAACACTCAATAAGAATGATGTTCAATTCCCAACACTCAATAAGAATGATGTTCAATTCCCAACACTCAATAAGAATCATGTTCAATTCCCAACACTCAATAAGAATGATGTTCAATTTCCAACACTCAATAAGAATCATGTTCAATTCCCAACACTCATAAGAATCATGTTCAATTCCCAACACTCAATAAGAATGATGTTCAATTCCCAACACTCAATAAGAATGATGTTCAATTTCCCAACACTCAATAAGAATCATGTTCAATTCCCAACACTCAATAAGAATGATGTTCAATTCCCAACACTCAATAAGAATCATGTTCAATTCCCAACACTCAATAAGAATCATGTTCAATTCCAACACTCAATAAGAATCATGTTCAATTCCAACACTCAATAAGAATCATGTTCAATTCCCAACACTCAATAAGAATCATGTTCAATTCCAACACTCAATAAGAATGATGTTCAATTCCCAACACTCAATAAGAATGATGTTCAATTCCAACACTCAATAAGAATGATGTTCAATTCCCAACACAATAAGAATGATGTTCAATTCCCAACATTCAGTAAGAATCATGTTCAATTCCCAACATCAGTAAGAATCATGTTCAATTCCCAACATTCAGTAAGAATCATGTTCAATTCCCAACACTCAGTAAGAATCATGTTAATTCCAACATTCAGTAAGAATCATTTCATTCCCAACACTCAATAAGAATCATGTTAATTCCCAACATCAGTAAGAATGATGTTCAATTCCCAGCTCAGTAGGAATCATGTATCAATTCCCAACACTCATAGATCATGTTCAATTCCCAACACTCAATAAGAATCATGTTCAAATTCCAACATTCAGTAAGAATAATGTTCAATTCCAACTTCAGTAGAATCATGTTCAATTCCCAAACATTAGTAAGAATCATGTTCAATCCCACATCTCATAAGAATCAAATACAATTCCCAAACAACAGTAAAGTTAATATTCAATCACAACACTCAATAAGAAATCATGTAAGAGCGAGACATTACAAGTAAGAATGGATGTAAGTAACATCAATAAGAATCATGTTCAATTCCCAACATTCAGTAAGAATCATGTTCAATTCCAACATTCAGTAAGAATCATGTTCAATTCCCAACACTCAGTAAGAATCATGTTCAATTCCCAACACTCAATAAAACCATGCATAATTCCCAACACTCAATAAAAATCATGTTCAATTCCCAACACTCAGTAAGAATCATGTTCAATTCCAGCACTCAATGAGAATCATGTTCAATTCCCAACACTCGATAAAAATCGTGTGTAATTTCCAGCTCTCAATAAGAATCAAATATATTTCCCAACGCTCAGTAACAATCATGTATAATTCCCATCACTCAGTGAGGATCCTTTCTAATTCCAGTGCTCAGTAGGAATCATGTATGATTCCGAACACTCAATGAGCATCAGACGATGGGGCAGAAAGACAGGCAAAGGTGCGACAAGTCTTTTGTTTACGAGACTAAAGTTGAAAGTTCACTGAGATCTTCGGCGTTCTGCTTTCTGTCTCATCCGCGAGAGGACAAGATGAAAAGCATCGTTGATAATTAAAAAAAAAGCCCACTCCATCCCTTCAAGAAACAAACAAATCAACAAACCAACAACTAAGAACGAAAACAGTAAACCCGGTCTGTAATAATTCAAATCTTATACAAATAAGCACACGAAAAGAACACAGAGAGAGAGAGAGAGAGAGAGAGAGAGAGAGAGAGAGAGAGAGAGAGAGAGAGAGAGAGAGAGAGAGAGAGAGAGAGAGAGAGAGAGAGAGATGTCATAGCTGCAGAGGAAATGTTGAAATTAGAGAAGACTGCACACATCGATAACACCCCTTCCAAACTTTTGAAACATGGCAGAGAGGCAAGACCTGATATTCTAACAGCCATCTACAACAACATCGCGCACACTGGCGAGTGGCCCACGCTGTGGACTCCATCACTAATCGTTGTCCTTCCCGAGAAAGGACATCTATAACACTGTCGGAACTACCGCACTATAAACGTGATTAGCCGTGCTGGCACAGTAGTGCTCAAACTAATTCTGAATAGATCATAGTCACGAGCAGGTGCTATTACTGCTGAAGACCAGGCTAGATTCCGTAAAAGGCTCAAGTACCACCGAACAGACCTTCAACATGCCCATCCTTTGCGGAAAGCATCTCCAATACCAGATGAAGTATTACCCCATCTGCATTGACTCTAAGGAAGCCTTGGACAGAGTGTAGTATACGACACAGCTACGGGCCACAATGAAAACATATATAACATCTGGCAAAAGCAAAACGTCATCTAGACGCTGTTTCCACAGCGACGACACCAGTGCTCTGACAGGTTGCCATTGGGGAAAGTGGTACTATATTTCACTTGGGGTTCGACAAGGCTGCCTTCCGTCTCCCAAACTTTACAACCTATTCCTGTGACACGTCATGACTGATGCGCTTGAAGATCATGCCAAGGCTGTCAGCATGGAGGAAGAATGATCACAAACCTTTGAATCACAAATGACTTTGATAGCCTTAAATCACGCAAAAGCTTATCAACACATCCACCAGCTGCGCTCCAAAGTGACTGCTGCAGCGCTCATACAGGATGCTGTTGAAAGTGCCTCCACATTTCAGTTGACGTTTTTCAGGGCTGCCTGCTGTTAACCATGCTTTTCAAGATATTCCAAGAATGCACTATGACTGACGCACCTGAAGACCATGTCAACTTAGCATTACAGGAAGAAGTCTCCCTAACCTTCACTTTGAAGATAACTTTGATGCCCTGACAGGCAGTAAACAATATCCCGCCAAGGTTTTGAACGACTGTATGAAACATCCACAAGTTCAGGCATAGAAATCAGCACCGACAAGACCAAGATGACGGCCAGCCACAACACCTCCGTCAACACTGAAACATCTGTCCATAGACAGAAGCTAAGAACTGTTCAATAGTCCAGTTACCTACAACCCGCCCTCAGCAGTGACGGACCTCATCCAGACATCCTCTCAAGGGAGGCAAAGACAATGACGATATCAGCAACCTCCAGCCTGAAGCTTGTGTGGCGGGCCATGAACATCACCATAACACAGCAGACCAGGCTTCTGCGTGCACTGGTATACACCATCATCCTGTATGCCTGGGAGATATGGATCCTCACAATGCGTGGCGGGCCATGAGCATCACCATAACACAGCAGACCAGGCTTCTGCGTGCACTGGTATACACCATCATCCTGTATGCCTGGGAGATATGAATCCTCACAACCGATCTGGAAAGAAGGATCCATCCCATAGAAATGAGGTGTTACCACAAGATGCACTGATCATATCCCACTGAACAATTGCGTCAACACCATCAGGCTGCGCAGAGGACCATATGAAGACCTCCTGACATCGGTCAAAAAACAACGTTGGTCTGGCCATGTTGGTCTGGCCATGTTGGTCTGGCCATGTTGGTCTGGCCATGTTGGTATGGCCATGTTGGTCTGGCCATGTAACAAGGTCCACTGGCCTGGCTGAACCAGTTGAAATACTGCAGATACTGTTGAAGAGGGAAGACGGAGGGGAACACACACACACACACACACACACACACACACACACACACACACACACACACAACACACACACACACACACACAACACACACACCACAACACACACACATAAAAACCACCACCACCACACCACCACCACACCACTACCACCACCTTCACCAGCAACAATGAAAACACCAGAAACAACAACAAAAACAGCAGCAGCAACAACAACAAAACGAGAGACTGACAACATTGCAGAAGGACAGGCAAAACAAGGGCAGAGAGCCAACCCAGAGCTATCAGACCTGTAGCAGATCGCAGTGTCGAAACGTATTCATGGGTCCCCCTGACGACCGCGGAAGTCAGGGAGAAGCAGAAGAAAGAAAGAACAACTGTGCTGACGCTTTGATCATCAGAGAGAGAGACGAGAGAGCGAGAGAAGCGAGAGAGAGAGAGAGAGAGAGAGAGAAGAGAGAGAGAGAGAGAGAGAGAGAGAGAGACAGAAGAGCAGAGACAGAGAGAGAGATAAAGAGAGAGAGACGAGAGAGAGAGAGAGAGAGAGAGAGGAGAGAGAGCGAGAGAGACAGACAGACAGACAGAGACAGAGACACAGAGGAGGATGAGCGAGAGAGTGAGAGAGAGTGAGAGACAGACTGACAGACAAAGGCAGGCAGACAGGCAGACAGAGGCAGAAGAAGACAGACAGACAGAGACAGACAGACAGACTCGCTAGAGGAGAAGATATAAAAACTAGGAACAATAACGTTCAGAGAGAGAGGAGAGAAGAGAGAAGACGAAGAGAGGAGAGAGAGAGACAGAGAGAGAAAGAAAGAGAGAAGAAGAGGAAGAGAGGAGAGAGAGAGAGAGAGAGAGAGAGAGAGAGAGAGAGAGAGAGAGAGAGAGAGGACGGCTTTGACCCCCTCCTAGACCGAAAGCCAAAAGTTTAAATCACAACGTATTGTATTGCTCCTTTATCTGAAGGCACGATTATGGTGAAGAGAAGAAGGAAAACACTATCAACACTCTCCCCCCCCCCCTTCCTCTCCCTCCCCCCTCTCCAACCTCCCACCCCCTCCCGCCCTCTTCACTCCTTCTCACTCCCCTTTACCACCACCCCCCTCCCCCGCCCCACTTTGTCCCCTGCAAGCAGACTGGAATGCATAAACTGTGGGAAACCCATTTGAAGAGCAGCAAACACATTGACCCGACTGCTGACCTTGAACCTTTAACCAATAGGCCGGAGGCAACCACCAAAGGGGAAAAACTCTGTGAAAACTTTCTGTTGTTTTTTTGTTGTTTGTTGTTGTTGTTGTCGTTGTTGTTGCTTTTCCTTCTTTCCCAGTTGAAACAGGACGCTTTGGTTCTAAGAGAACACAGTAATTTCTTATATATACGTGGTATTTCCGCTGTTAAGGTTGGGGATCGATTTGAACTCTTGTACAGACGACAAACAACTGTATTTGTAATTTTAGAGCGGGGCAGTTAAAAAACAAAAAGAGAAATGGACACAGAGAGAGAGAGAGAGAGAGAGAGAGAGAGAGAGAGAGAGAGAGAGAGAGAGAGAGAGAGAGAGAGAGCAACGTTTTTTTCAATCAGGGAAAACGCAGAAGTACAGAATCAACATTCTGGCATCCTGCCCTTTTGGATAATAGACAGCACAATTTGCCAAACATCTCTACAAACATATCCATTTACATCATAGATTGTATTATGGTGAGAAAGCACGAAACGTTATATACAATAGAAAAACATTGGTTTTGGAAACAAATTAATTTACGAAATACGAAACACGAAATCATTAAAAATAACGCGCACGCACGCACGCACGCACAGCACGCACGCACGCACCACCACCACACACACACACCACACACACACACACACACACACACACACACACACTCACACGAACACACACACACACACACCACATTCTCTCTCTCTCTCTCTCTCTCTCTCTCTCTCTCTCTCTCTCTCACACACACACACACACACACACACACACACACACGCACTCTCTCTCTCTCTTCACAAAGAGAGAGAGAGAGAGAGAGAGAGAGAGACAGAGACAGAGACAGAGACAGAGAGACAGAGAGACAGAGAGAGAGCATACTGAATTGCATGGAATAGTTTTTCATGAATGTCGTTTGATTAAACTATGCCATCAGAGAAACTGGCTGAAAGATATGAGCACACGTTCTTGTGTGAACTTTAAGGGAAGTTGATATGGCATTAAATACACAGGCACCAGAGTGGGCCTGCAACAGTTTTGATTCCAGAAGGTCAGTTCTCAGGACCGGTGCTTTAATTTTGTAATCATGGCGACTCAGTTTCACTCGAAATTCTTTTTTTTTTCTTCTAAGACAGAAGACCACGATCGTCTCAAACATAAAGCTCTGCTTTTTTTTTTTTGCTGTCCCAACCTCTGCGCCACCTCAGAGGCAGCGTACCCACGCCGCTCGTTCCGACACCCTGTCCACAGCCACAGCCCGGTCGGCCCCGCCGAAGCCCCTGCACCGGCAATCCACAGGGAGCAGTCAATGTCAAGTCGTCAAGAGGCAACCCACCGGAGGAGACACTGCACTGCTGCCGAGTTACTCCGGTGGTGTTCAGTGGCGCCTGTTCTGATCTAACATACGCAGGACACCACCTACTAAGCCCCCTACTGACGACAATAATTGCTTAGTCGCGGAGCCGACGTGAGTGACCTCTCCCTCCGGAGGGCGCCACCACGTCCGTCCAACGACAGCCCCCATGGACTCGCCGATACCGGTGACCCCGACGGAACCAAACCAAGGCCACAGACGTGGAGAGGACATCGAAGCTGAGGTCACCATGAGAGCAGGGCATGAAGAGCCACAGAATTCGAGACACTTTTTTATGCTGATCAATGATAATGAGGATGATTAAGATGATGCTACGGATTTCCATTTCGGTCTGAGACTACATGACAGGGCTGTACTCTACGCTTCCTTTCATAATATATCCCGGCGTCAACCAGGCCCGAGAGATACAGACACCTGCAGTGTTGGTCAGGAAAATTTGAGCAACACTCTCAGAAACGCATCCATTAAGTGGATAAAACTCGACTGTGTGGTCTCAGTCTTCCCAACTGAGTCCGCAGCAAACTCAACTCTGGGTAGGAGCCGGTCGGAGCAGAAAAACCCACATGACTGATGGGATTCGAATCCACGACCTCCCAGCCGGGAGTCCGCGACGCTAACCACTTCGCCACGGCGGCTGGTAAGCTCTGCTTTGTTTGTTTGTTTGTTTGTTGGTTGGTTTGGTTTTTTTTTTTTTTTGTTTTTGTTTTTTTGTTTTGTTGTTGTTGTTGTTTTTGTTTTTTTTTTTGGGGGGGTGCAGAGTGTCGGGGGGGTGGGGTGGGGAAGGGAGGGTATGAGAGGCAGAGTTCCAAAACATTCGTCGTCTAACGAACGAACAAATGAACAAACAAACAATCAAACAAACAAGCAAACAAACAGAGAAAAGCTAGAAGACAAGAACTTTACTATCATTGATTTTTTTCTTTTTTTAGCTTCGAAATATTACAAAAAGGGACACAATAAAACGCTGTCGTTTGTTATTCTAATCGAAGACGTTAGATGGAAACTTCTGATAGTGTATAGTTTGTGTGCCTCCAAACTGCGTGAATAACAGGGGTGTGACCGGTTAGACCTACCCTGCTGAACTCACGCGGGCTTTTCGCGTGAAACTACACTACTGCGCGATATCATCCAAACACTGCATGTGTACATGTGTGCGCATGCGCGCGCGCACGTGTGTGTGTGTGTGTGTGTGTGTGTGTGTGCGGGTGTGTGGGGTGTGTGTGTTGTGTGTGTGTGTGTGTGTGTGTGTGTGTGTGTGTGTGGTTCGTTCGTTTAACGTCTGTACAGTAACAGTATTACAAGATGCGCGCATGTGTGCGTGCGTGCGTGCGTGCGTGCGTGTGTGCGTGGTGCGTGCGTGCGTGTGTGTGTGTGTGTGTGTGTGTGTGTGTGTGTTGTGTGGTGGGTGGTGTGTGTGTGTGTGTGTGTGTGTGTGTGTGTGTGTGGTGTGTGTGTGTGTGTGTGAATTCCACAGTTTCTCAAAACTTTATACTTTCCCTCATCGCTTTACAGTTGACTGGGTGTAACTTTTTTTTTTCCTTTTTCCAGTTGTATATCTATTCTTCACACGTTAACTTGGCTTTAGCTTGAAAAACGAGTGTTCAAATGGTATCCACAAATTTCAGCTCTTTGCTCATTAATCACCGTTTCCTTCATTTTCATTTCTTTGCCCAATTTCTTTTTTCGTGGTTCTCTCTTTGGATATGTTTCGGCCCATCTCCTCTCTCCTCTCTCTCTCTCTCTCTCTCTCTCTCTCTCTCTCTCTCTCTCTCTCTCCAAAGTCTATCAGAAAACAAAAATTGACACAAAAACTTAACGTCGTTTGCTTTTTCTTCCATACATGTTCGGCAGCAAAATGTCCAACAGCAAAATACAATTTACATTCTGGGTCGGGGCATGCACGATTGAAATGGTGGAGGAAGGAGGGAGGTGAAGGGGGTGGGTGAGGAGGGTGGAGGAGAAGGGTGGAGGTGTGGGGGGTTGGGGAATTTAAAAACCAGTCACAGACACGTAAAGATCGCTCCTGGTCTGGAGGTGGGAGGAGAGGGGGGGGGGGGGGTGCGGGTGGTGGGGGTGGGGGTGGGGGGTGGGGGGGTATCCGACAGATGACGTATTTAGGGATCTGAAGTTTCAGATCCCCTCCCACCCACCCTCCCTCCCTGATTCACAAAATGTTTTCTACCCGCCCTCTTCAAATTCAATCAGGAAAGATGACAACGTCTTTGCATACATCGTGCTTGGAAAACAACAAAAACAAACAGCTTCACCAAATACAAGCAATAAAGAAGATTACAAGAGAGAGAGAGAGAGAGAGAGAGAGAGAGAGAGAGAGAGAGAGAGAGAGAGAGAAAAGAAGAAGAAGAAGAAGAAGAAGAAGAAGAAGAAGAAGAAGAAGTAGTAGTAAAACAACAACAACCAACTGTGAGAAGAAGAAGAAGAAGAAGTAGAGGAGGAGGAGGAGGAAAAAACAAAAAAAGGAACAAACTGGAAAAAGAAGATAAAGAGGAGGATGGAGATAACAGAAAGAAGAAAGAAAGAAAGAAAGAAAGAAAGAAAGAAAGAAAGAAAGAAAGAGAGAAGAAAGAAAGACAAATGGGTGAAGATAAAAAAATTGAAGACGATAAGAAACAAAAAATCTAAAAAGCTGTTTTATGCAAGAGAAGAAGAAGAAGAAGAAGAAGAAGAAGAAGAGAAGAAGAAGAAGAAGACAGAAGAACAAGAAGAGAAGAAGAAGACAAGAAGAACAGAGAGAGAAGAAAGAGAACAAGAAGAAGAAGACCTTAACAAAAAGCAAGAGAAGGAAGGGAGCGAAAAAAGTATGTATGTATGCATGTATATAAGTATGTATGTATGTTCACACGTACGTACATATGTCTGTCTGTATGTCTGTATGTATGTATGCATGTATGTAAGTATATATGTATGTATATATGTATGTGTGTCCACACGTACGTACATATGTCTGTCTGTCTGTATGTATGCATGTATTTCTGGGTATGTCTGTCTGTGTGTCTCAATGTCTGTCTGTCTGTCTGTATATATGTATGTGATATGGATGCATGCATCCGTTCGTGCATGTACAAGCGTGCACTCAACATGTAAGTACAAGCGTGCACTCAACATGTAAAATCGATACACTCGCGTGAATTTTTTTTCTTTTCTCTGTCGGTGAACATGCTCGCCGCATTTCTGTCCCCATTATATTAATGAGGCTTTCTTGAATAAGACGGTGAGATTCCTCGTGAAAGACAAAAAAAAATGAGAAAAAGGAAGAAATGAAATAAAACATACAGAAAGGAAAGAAAAGAAGAAAGTAAAGAAAAAAGGAAAGTAGACAGGAAGAATTATCGACGGACAAAGGCAAAGACAAATATTACAGAGAAAGAAAAGATATGGAAACCAAAGAACGAAGAACGAAAGTATGGAACGAAGGAGAGAAAGAAGGCAGAGGACGACGTGAGAGAGAGAGAGAGAGAGAGAGAGAGAGAGAGAGAGAGAGAGAGAGAGAGAGAGAGAGAGAGAGAGAGAGAGAGAGAGAGAGAGAGAGAACCACAAAAAAAGAGAGGAAAGGTAACAAAGCTGAGTGGAAATCTGTAGGAAAGAACAGAAAAAAGGAAGAAATAAAAGGAAAGAAAGAAGAAAGAATAAATAAAAAAAAAACAAAAGAAAGAAGAAACAGAATACAGTCACAGTCTCGTTGTGGTCTAGTCGACCACAAGGGCTATTTGAGGGCTGTCTCCGAGCGGAAGAAAATGAAAGGACTCCTGTGAAAAAACAACAAAAACAAACAACGACAACAACGAGAGAGAGAGAAAAAAAAGCAAGGATACACGCGCTTCAAAATAAGTGATGACCATCATAAAATATTGAATGCCGGACCTTGGCGGGTCGGCCATTTTGTAGTTCTTCATTGATTTATTTGAACATTTTTCTAATTAATTTATACAGTTGTATTTCACATATTTGTGTTCATTTTTTTCATTTGTTTATCTGTTCATTTAATTATCCATTTATGTGCGTATGTACGTATGCATGTTTGTATGTATATATGAATTCTTTTTTTTTATATGCAATCACATTTTCTTAAAGTGTAAAAATTATTTCAAAATATTTCAATGAAACCAGAGATCTTCAGAAAAATGTTTTTTGCTACAGCAAGTAATTATCTTGCGTTTAAAAACAGCTTCCTAAAAACAAAAAACAAACAAACAAACAAACAAACAAACAAACCAGCTGTGTAACAGCACTCATGACAGGATCTTTCTCCAGGCATTGGATTCTGTGTTGCTCCTTGCTGACCAGCAGAACAGACATGGGACAGTTCTTTACAGTCTGTCTATTCATGTCCGGCAGCAGAACAGACATCGGACAGTTCTTTAAGTATGTCTATTCATGTCCGGCAGCAGAACAGACATCGGACAGTTCTTTAAGTCTGTCTATTCGTGCCCGGCACAGCTCTGGCATTCGTGAACCGAGCGTTCACACTCAGCAGTAGCCAGAGACTGTCGCTGCAATGTTTGTTCCACTGGCTTCAACAACAGCGTGAACATGTGCCACCGTGTCTTCTTGCATTTGGAAATAAATCTTCATGGATTTTTCTTCCTCAGGGGAACAGTTCTGGGCAGAGGGCAACCTGTACGCAATTCCTGAAAGCCGTCTTGTGAGTTTTTTTTTTTTTCGAGTTTGATTAATCTTTTTGTGCTGTTTTGTTTTCCACTCTCTTTCTTTTTTTTCACTACTTTTTTGTTGGCTGTCACCGATTGGAACCAACTGAATTGTAAGAGCACATGGTGACAAGGGCGTTCCCTCTATCTATGGATCGTCAGTGTCTGCCAGAAAAAAAAAAAAAACTGAAAAATGTGTAGTCGCAGAAAATGCCAGCGGCTACTTTACATATATCGGAGCTCAAAGAACTGACAGTGTATGACGCATCGACACTGAAAACTCTCGACAACCACCCTTCGTTTCTACTACACAGGACTGAGATCAGAAACAGACAGATCCAATCAAATGATAACGATCAATTCATCGTGCGTACGCCGCAGGGAGAGCCAGAAGCGCCCCAAGACAAAACTCCTTATTGGTGATTCACCATTGTGTTACAGCAATAACAGGATAGAACTGAAACTTGTTGAACTTGCTTGTCACATGCAGGCTCCAAACTTGTCAAAATAGGTTTTCATGTACAGTCTAAGCTGCTGATGGGCAAAGAGGAAAACAGTTGTTTGACTCTGTACTTCATGGGCCGACGATCTGTTTACATCAGATTACCGCTCGTCCCCTCCCCCTGGTTAAGTGAAACTTGGCGACTTAATACCATAGGGAACATAAACTGGCTGCAGAGTCTGCCCGATGTTCCAGATGTTTCGCGACAGATAAGTGCTCATGTTGCCTTTGCTGCCCTTGAGAGGAATTCTGGTTTGGATCTCTCGCAGATAATGGCAAGTAGAGTGTTCAACAGAGTGTTCAACAGAGTGTTCAACAGTTCCTGGTTTCTATTCTTGGACAGCTGTATCAGTGTTGACGGTGTGGTGTGGCCAGTCATCAGGTTGGACGTCTGGGTACTGAATTTCATGCCATACATGTTGTTGTTTCGTCAACTCTTTTATCAAGCTTTGGAAGGGGGGTTGGAGGGGGGGGGGGGAGCGGTAAACGAGAGGGGCTATGGTAGGGGGACGATATCTTTGTTCATGGCCCACCAAGTCACCTATTTCATCTGCAAAGTAAAGGTTCGTGGTTATTCTTCCTCCAGTGGTTGTGCTGGCGTCACCTTCCACTGCATCAGTCATGATGCTCACCAGGGGTGTGTTGAAAAGCGTAGGAGACAGAAGGTAGCCCTGAAGAAATCCAACTGAAGTATGGAACCACCCCATAACAGCACCATGCATGAACACTGCACTGGTCGCTTTGGGGGTACCCTTGCTGGATAGTGTTGGTCAGGTTAGTCAGGTCAAAGATTCTCTTCTGCTTCTACACAACACAATGGGATCCGTCTGTCTCGGGAGACAATGGCGTTGCGCCACGGATCTGTCAGTTGTGCAGTTGCAACGCCTGCTGTTGCTGAAGAGCCCGATCCTCGAGCGGCAGACTCTGTTGCAGTTGCTGCAGGTGAAGTTTTTGTCATGAGTGTCTGTGGGTGCCGAAGCAATTCACTGCCGTCTGTGGCGCCTCCGTTCTTCCCACTGGACCTCTCTCCTCTGCTCTGCTTGTTTGATGCCGGCCTCGCTGGTGGACCGCCAGTTGACCCGCTCTGAAGCTGCTTTCTCCAGGTCTGCAGGGTAGAGGCTGGCCTACAGCTAGCCCTGTAAGCCTGTGCTGCCCGCGTCATGTTTGAAATTTCAGCCTGAAGAGGGATGGGCTCTGCAGGTTGAAGTCGCCCAAGGATCGCCGCATGAAGGAGGAACATACTGAGACATTCCAGATCAGTCGTGTTTTCTACTGATCCACAAATTAATTATGTAGTTTGTTTTTAGATGGTTTCAGTGCAAAGACATTGCTCTTTAATGTTTGTGATATACAGCAACGCATTATTGGTCAAGTGTTTTGATTATGTGACTCTGAAAAGATTGGGTTTTTTTTAATCTATCTCAGTGGTTTAATGAAAGAGTGATGTGTGAATGCCAGAAACGTGCAACTGATGAAATGATTTATGCTTCACAATCATGATAGAAATGTTCTCACTGAGACCATTTCTTTCCCTTTTTTTCAAAGTATTACTCATGCACTAATGGAATAGAAAAAAAGTGTTTTTTCTTTTCTTCTTTCTTTCTTTCTTTCTTTCTTTCTTTCTTTCATTCATTTGTTCTTTCTTTCTTTCTTTCTCTCTGTCTGTCCATGTGTCTTTCTTTCTTTCTTTTTTTTTCTTTTCATTTCCTTTTAAAGAAACCAAAAATCCGATATGAACTGGGAGAATTACAGTTTAAGTTTGCATACTTCTCTATCAAATGGTTTGCACACAAACCATGGCTCCCAGCTGATTAATTAATCAATGTATGTGTGTGTGTGTGTATGTGTGCGTGTGTGCGTGCGTGCGTGCATATGTGTGTGTGTGTATAAAACTGTCATAGTTTTATATGAACAGCGACCTAATTGTCCTGATTCTGTCTTTATGTTTTGTAATAGTTTATAATAATGTCGTCATTATCTTGTGGGATCAATGGGACCCAGTTCGACAACTTGTGATAAATATTTTAAAAATGAAGTGTTACCATGTCGTTTCTATCCAGTTCTTCCATCTGTCTGTCTGTCTGTCCACGTCTCTATCTATAAATCTCACTCCTTGATCCAGTAAAGGTTTTCTAAGTTCTGAGTTTTGTCTGTCTGTCTGTCTGTCTGTCTGTCTGCTTCTTTCTGTCTGTCTGACTGTCTATCTGCATGTCTGTCTGTCTGTTCGCCTGTCTGTCTGTCTCTGTCTCTGTGTCTGTCTCTCTCTCTCTCTGTCTCTTTGTCATTCTCTCTCTCTCTCTCTCTCTCTCTCTCTCTCTCTACTCTCTCTCTCTCGTCTGTCCTCCATGTATCTCTTTCAGCCAATCATGAAGTTATTATCTGTCTGCTGCTTGAAGTCAAATTAATCCAGAGTCGTGTAAAGGTAAGCAGGGTTGTCTGCTCTTCATTTCATTCAATGTGTTAAAAAGGGTCACAAAAAAAATTGTTAAACAAATATAATGATTATCTGTTCAGGCTGAATTGGGATCGGATATCGCCGATAAAATTTCACTCAATTATTGTTTCCCCTTGCCCTCATGTTCCACCGCTTATAATTCTGTGCTCGCTTGTCGAATCACATGAGGATTTCGTTAGTGATTACAAAAAAAAAAAAAAAAAAGAAAAGAAAAAAAAAAAAAAGAAATAAAAATGTGATTAGAATACGTCTCACACCCTTCCTTCATTCCTCTCTCTCTCTCTCTCTCTCTCTCTCTCTCTCTCTCTCTCTCTCTCTCTCTCTCTCTCTTCTCTCCTTCCCTCCTCTCTTTCTGTGTGTGTGTGTGTGTGTGTGTGTGTGTGTGTGTGCGGCGCGCGCGCGCACGCCGCGCGAAAGTTTTATTTCTCTTCTTTTGTACGTTAAAAAGAGAAACTGCAGTGTGCGGAAGAAAAGTTCAGACACTCAAAGTCTATTTCTTTTATTCATTTATTCTCTTGGAGGTGGGGTGTTGGGAGAGGGGAAGTTGCCCCAACGAAATTCAACAACCATGAAGATCTGTACACGAGATATCTGATCCCACTGAATTGAGCAATTAGGTTCAGATTTGAAAATGTAGAAGGAAAAACCTCATCCAGAAATCATTGCATCTTCTTTTTCGATGTTTCCCAAAAATTTGATAATTGGACATTTTTCTTCCTTGCACAAGCTTGTGGGCAATTCTGCTGACACTTAATTCTTTCTTCGTTCTCTGGCAATCTGAATGCATAGGATGACGATGTCCATGCTGAGAATAACATGCAGATGACACCATCATGAACTCATTCTTAAACCTTTTAATCATGAGCTAATCTAATTCTTACTTGATTTTATTTTTTCACTGTAGGTAATCTTGTTTCTGCAACGCATGTTGAAATAGAGAACCTCTGTCTGCGCTGCAACGACGGAGCAAGAATATTAATGATGTACAGTGCACATGTTTGTTTTCCTTTCCTTTGATGTATTAATGATGTACAGTGCACATGTTTGTTTTCCTTTTCCTTGATGTATAAATGATGTACAGTGCACATGTTTCTTTTCCTTTTGATGTATTAATGATGTACATGCACATTGTTTGTTTTCCTTTTCCTTGATGTATAAATGATGTACAGTGCACATGTTTTTTTCCCTTATTGCATTATAGATGTACGAATTTTTTCCATTTTGATTAACTATGTACAGTGCACACTTTGTGTTTCTTTATATACACTTTTAATCATTTTGATGTTTAACTTGATGTAATGTACACACATGTTTGTTTTCCTTTTTCCTTGTATGTATATGATGTACAGTGCAATGTTTCTTTTCCTTTCTTGATGTATTAATGATGTACAGTGCACATGTTTGTTTTCCTTTCTTGATGTATTAATGATGTACAGTGCACATGTTTGTTTTCCTTTCTGATGTATTAATGATGTACAGTGCACATGTTTGTTTTCCTTTTGATGTATAATGATGTACAGTGCACATGTTTGTTTTCCTTTTTGATGTATAAATGATGTACAGTGCACATGTTTGTTTTCCTTTTGATGTATTAATGATGTACAGTGCACATGTTTGTTTTCCTTTCTGATGTATAAATGATGTACAGTGCACATGTTTGTTTTCCTTTTGATGTATTAATGATGTACAGTGCACATGTTTTTTTCCTTTTGATGTATTAATGATGTACAGTGCACATGTTTGTTTTCCTTTTCCTTGATGTATTAATGATGTACAGTGCCACATGTTTGTTTTCCTTTTGATGTATAAATGATGTACAGTGCACATGTTTGTTTTCCTTTTGATGTATTAATGATGTACAGTGCACATGTTTTGTTTTCCTTTCTTGATGTATTAATGATGTAGACTAATTTGTCAGCACATGTTTGTTTTCCTTTTGATGTATTAATGATGTACAGTGCACATGTTTTGTTTTCCTTTTGATGTATTAAATGATGTACAGTGCACATGTTTGTTTTCCTTTCTTTGATGTATAAATGATGTACAGTGCACATGTTTGTTTTCCTTTTTGATGTATTAATGATGTACAGTGCACATGTTTGTTTTCCTTTTCCTTGATGTATAAATGATGTACAGTGCACATGTTTGTTTTCCTTTTGATGTATTAATGATGTACAGTGCACATGTTTGTTTTCCTTTTGATGTATAAATGATGTACAGTGCACATGTTTGTTTTCCTTTTGATGTATTAATGATGTACAGTGCACATGTTTGTTTTCCTTTTGATGTATTAATGATGTACAGTGCACATGTTTTTTTCCTTTTGATGTATAATGATGTACAGTGCACATGTTTGTTTTTTCCTTTTGATGTATTAATGATGTACATGCACATGTTTGTTTTCCTTTTTGATGTATTAATGATGTACAGTGCACATGTTTGTTTTCCTTTCTTGATGTATTAAATGATGTACAGTGCACATGTTTGTTTTCCTTTGATGTATTAATGATGTACAGTGCACATGTTTGTTTTCCTTCTTGATGTATTAATGATGTACAGTGCACATGTTTGTTTTCCTTTTTGATGTATTAATGATGTACAGTGCACATGTTTGTTTTCCTTTTGATGTATTAATGATGTACAGTGCACATGTTTGTTTTCCTTTTGATGTATAATGATGTACAGTGCACATGTTTGTTTTCCTTTGATGTATAATGATGTACAGTGCACATGTTTTTTCCTTTTGATGTATTAATGATGTACAAGTGCACATGTTTGTTTTCCTTTTGATGTATTAATGATGTACAGTGCACATGTTTGTTTTCCTTTTGTTTGATGTAAATGACATGTTGTTCTTTGATGTAATTTCTGCCTTTTTTTTCTTTGTTATTAATGATGTACAGTGCACATGTCTGTTTTCCTTTTCCTTGATGTATTAAATGTAGCACAGTGTCTTTTGATGTTAATGTTAGTGCAATGTTTGTTCCTTTGATTATATGTGTTCATTTCCATTTTGTTTTCATTTGATGTATAAGATGTCAGTCTGTTGTTTTCCTTTTGATGTTAAATGTATGAATTTGTTTCTCTTTGTTTCATTTTATGATAAATATGTACAGTGCACATGTTTGTTTTCCTTTTCTGATGTATATATAAGTGATGTTTGTTTTCTTTTGTTTTTTACATGCATTTTGTTTTTTTTTTATGTAATGTGTACAGTATGTTTTTCCTTTTGATGTATAAATGATGTACAGTGACATGTTGTTTTCCTTTTTTGATGTAATTATTGTAATATGCACATGTTTGTTTTCCTTTCTTGATGTATAAATGATGTACGTGCACATGTTGTTCTTTGATTATTTTCTGTGAATGTTGTTTTCTTGATGTTATTTCGTATGTTGTTTCTTGATGTATAAGATGACAGATTTGTTTTCCTTTTGATGTATAAATGATGTACATGCATGTTTGTTTTCTTTTCCTTTTATGATTAATGAATGTGTTCCTATGTATATGTGTCATGCACTTTGTTTTCCTTCTTGATGTATAATGATGTACAGTGCAATGTTTGTTTTCCTTTTGATTTTGATGTAAGTGAATGTGTTTCCTTGATGTAAGGTACATGCACATGTTTGTTTTCCTTTTTTTGAAGTATTATTCTGTTATATTGCAATTGTTTGTTTTTTTGATGTATTAATGATGTACAGTCATGTTGTTTTCCTTTTCTTGATGTATAATGATGTACAGTGCACATGTTTGTTTTTTCCTTTTGATGTATAATGTGTACATGCACATTTTGTTTTCCTTTTCCTTGATGTATAAATGATGTACAGTCACAGTTGTTTCCTTTTGATGTATAATGATGTCATGTCACATGTTTGTTTCATTGATGTATTATGTTCATGCCGTTGTTTTCTTGATGTATAAATGATGTACAGTGCACATGTTTGTTTTCCTTTTGATGTATAATAATGTACAGTGCACATGTTTGTTTTCCTTTTGATGTATAAATGATGTACAGTGCACATTTTGTTTTCCTTTCTTTTGATGTATTAATAATTACAGTGACATTTGTTTTCCTGATGTATTATTTCATGCACTTTGTTTTCTTATTGATGTATTATGAATAGTGCACTTGTTTGTTTCCTTTTTTTATGTATAAGATGTACAGTGCATATGTTTGTTTTCCTTTCTTGATGTATAAATGATGTACAGTGCACATTTGTTTCTTTTGATGTATTAATGATGTACATGACATGTTGTTTCCCTTTTCCTTGAGTTTAATGATTTCACTTTTGTTTTCCTTTTTGATGTATAAATGTTTAGTTTTCACATTTTGTTTTCTTTCTTGATGTAATGATGTACGTGAATGTTTCTTTCCTTTTTGATGTATTAATGATGTCAGTGCCATATTTGTTTCTTTATGTAATGTACAGTGCACATGTTTGTTTTCCTTCTTGATGTATTATTGATAGTACAGCTGCACATGTTTTTTCTTTTCTTTTGATGTATTAATGATGTACAGTGCACATGTTTGTTTTCCTTTCCTTGATGTATAAATGATGTACAGTGCACATGTTTGTTTTCCTTTTCCTTGATGTATTAATGATATACAGTGCACCATGTTTGTTTTCCTTTTCTTGATGTATTAATGATGTACAGTGCACATGTTTGTTTTCCTTTCCTTGATGTATAAATGATGTACAGTGCACATGTTTGTTTTCCTTTTGATGTATAATGATGTACAGTGCACATGTTTGTTTTCCTTTTCGATGTATTAATGAGTACAGTGCACATGTTTGTTTTCCTTTTCCTTGATGTATAAATGATGTACAGTGCACATGTTTGTTTTCCTCTTTGATGTATTAATGATGTACAGTGCACATGTTTTGTTTTCCTTTTGATGTATTAATGATGTACAGTGCACATGTGTTTCCTTTTCCTTTTGATGTATTAATGATGTACAGTGCACATGTTTGTTTTCCTTTTTTGATGTATTAATGATGTACAGTGCACATGTTTGTTTTCCTTTTGATGTATTAAATGATGTACAGTGCACATGTTTGTTTTCCTTTTGATGTATAAATGATGTACAGTGCACATGTTTGTTTTCCTTTTGATGTATTAATGATGTACAGTGCTCATGTTTGTTTTCCTTTTCCTTGATGTATTATTGATTTACAGTGCACATGTTTGTTTTCCTTTTGATGTATTAATGATGTACAGTGCACATGTCTGTTTTCCTTTTGATGTATAAATGATGTACAGTGCCATGTTTGTTTTCCTTTTCCTTGATGTATTATTGATGTACAGTGCACATGTTTGTTTTCCTTTTGATGATTAATGATGTACAGTGCACATGTCTTTTCCTTTTGATGTATTAATAATGTACAGTGCACATGTTTGTTTCCTTTTGATGTATTAATGTTACAGTGCACATGTTTGTTTCCTTTTCTTGACGTATTAATGATGTACAGTGACATGTTTGTTTTCCTTTTGATGTATTAATGATGTACAGTGCACATGTTTGTTTTCCTTTTGATGTATTAATGATGTAAGTGCACATGTTGTTTTCCTTTGATGTTTAATGTTGTACAGTGACATGTCTGTTTTCCTTTTGATGTATAAATGAT
>CM065718.1:5485646-5498146 GCA_033310375.1 Conus canariensis | reverse complement strand
TTTAAAAACCAAAATACGTTAACTTTCATAATACACTCGACTCACCTGCATAATACACTCGACTCACCTGCATCTCTCTCTCTCTCTCTCTCTCTTCTCTCTCTCTCTCTCTCTCTCTCTCTCTCTCTCTCTCTCTCTTTTACCATGTAAAGAATTTAAAACCTTTTGTCTTCAAAATGTAAAATGGTATTACCATTATGTGTGGTATGTCTGGGTTTTTTTTCTCTACCATGCCATTTGGTCTTTATTCCTTTTTATTTTCCCCTGTGTTGTACTATATGAACTTACTTGAATCATTAAAAAAAAGATGATAGAAAAAAAAAGAAACCAGCCGTTATCCTTAGGAAAACAGTTGCGATCTTCAGGGAGAACAGATTGAAACCTTTTTACTGAAGGATAATCGCCGTTTTCCTGAGAAAACTCCTGTTACTAGCAGATGAAGCTAGTGTGCTCTGATACTGATAAAAGAGAGATAGTATATTCTTTTCATCAACTGTAGGTCGTTTTTGTTTTTTTGTTTTACTTGATAACACTATTATTTAGAAAAAGAGGGAGTTAGTGACCGCCAAGGACACAGACAAATGAAATACAGGACAAAACAAAAGTATTATGTTTGATTGTGTATAACAGTGATTCACTGGCACTGAAAAATTGTGACTTTGAAAATATAAGGTCCAAAGTTTAAGTTTAAATGAATAACAGTATGCAAAATACGTTAAGTTTGTTTGTTGAAGCCATTTGATGACCCAGATAAAAGGAAATGAGGGCTGTCACTCCAGTAATCTCTGAATGCCTTATCTATAACCATAATCTCTGCATCGATGAAAATGCCCATCCGCAATCTGTTAGAAATGGTGCAGCATTCCGGACAGTTCAGATCACGTGGTCCAAATGAGCGTCCAAACAACAGATCTACAGATCTACGTGAGTTTGATCTCCTTAGTCTATTCTGCCACAGAGTATCTTCACGTGTTATCCCATCACAATTTTTTTTTAACCTATAATGTATGTTATCCCATTCAAAGCGGATTAAGGAGGAATAATTCCTGTTACACTGCGCTCACTAATTCCATGGAAAAGTGCTCATTAATCACTCATAGTGATCTGTTCACAGGACGATACATGTAGATTTTGCGCTAGCATCTGACACAGTTAATCACAGTTTTCTCCTGAGAGAACTCGCTTTGTGGTGTTTCCTCTCATGGTGTACAATTGTATTCATCAACCTTCCCGACACAGATGAAACACCTTACATCGTCCTTGCTCATGCCAGTCAAACATGGAGTTCCTCAGAGGGCAGTCGAAGGTCTAATATTGTTTTTCTATGTTAACGATCTTCTCTTACATACGTCTAATCTTCTTTTGAACATATTGTCAATGACAGTGTTCTCTGTAATGAAAGCAAAGATGCACATTATACATGTGAAAGCGCATCAAAACATTCAAGGGTACGTTATAAAACTTTAAAAGTTGTGTCGGATAAATTACTGGATCTTGATAGTGACGATTAATGATCTGTCATGATCGCTTCAAGTTTCTACTCTAACTCGTAAGCTACGGAAAAAAAGTGATTTCGGCTAAATGGAAAAAGTTTCTCCGGCGATCAGTAAAACTCAATGGCCTCTACTGCTTAACTTTTCTCGTTGGTTTCCTTTGTTTAGGACATCGACCCAACATAACGAGCTTCTAGCTGAACCGTTTAGTGACAATAAAAAATACGTATTCGTATTTGTACTCATATACTCTCTCTCTCTCTCTCTCTCCTCTCTCTCTCCTCTCTCTCTCTCTCATATTCTCTCTCTCTCTCTCTCTCTCTCTCTGTCTTTCTCTCCAGTTACATTTCACTGTTTTTTTCCTCTCTCTCTCTCTGTCTCTTCATTTCCTCACTGTCACTTAGCTAAAACCTTTGTTTATTTTCTTTCTTCCTTCCAGTGCATGTTCGTTCATTTCTGGCTCCAAGTGGACACTGAGGAGCAGTGGAGTGGACGGAAGCTGGTGACGGCTGTCTGGCCCACATTGACACGCTATTTGATCAACTCATGTTTCCTCGTTCTCAGTGTTGATCAGGTGAGCAGGGAACAAGGTTAAGACCACGATGGGCTGGTTGTGCAAAGAAGACGGTGTCCGTTGTCGCTGGTCCTTGTTTGATGTTTGTGGACACCCCGGAAGACGGAGAATCGATACAAATTGGGTCATGGAGAACCTTGGGGTGTCTTCCTAGTTCGCTGGCGTTAGGTTCAGGTGTTTTCGTCTCTCTTTTTGTCTTTCCTGTTAGATTCCTGTCTCTGTCTCTCTCTGTGCGTTCTCTCTCTCTCTCTCTCTCTCTCTCTCTCTCTCTCTCTCTCTTCTCTCTCTCTCTCTCTCTACCTACGGCTTCGCTCCCACTTTCTTTAGTTGGCTGTTCCTCTTTGTCTGTCTGTCTGTCTGTCTGTCTGTCTTGAAGCGTATCTCTTGTCTTTCCATCTTCACCTTGTGGTCTCTTTCTGTGTCTGTTTATGTCTGTTCTTTCGCTTTTGTCTGTGTATGTCTGCTTGTGCCATCAGTCGCTCTCCCCTTCTTTGTCTCTTGGACTTTCTGTCTGTCTGTCAGTCAGTCAGTCTGTCTATCTGTCAGTCTGTCTGTCTGTCTGTCTGTCTCCCCCTTCCCCCTACCCCCTACCCCCTTCCCATCACTCCTCCTTCACTCTGTCTGTCTGTCTGTCTGTTGTCTGTCTGTCTGTCTGTCTCTCACGTCTGTCTTTCTCTTTCTCTCTTTGTTCTAACATTTGTTTTACCAAGGTTCCATCTCTTACGAGTAAATTATGTTCATCCTGCATCACTGTACCTCTTTCATTCGCTCCTGTATGTTCATCCCGCATCACCGTACTTTGTTCATCCTGCATCACTGTACCTTCTGTTCATCCTGCATCACTGTAATCTGTTTATCGCATCACTTTTTCTGTTCATCCTGCATCACTGTACCTCTTTCTCCTGCATCACTGTACCTTGTCATCCTGCATCACTGTACCCTCTGTTCATCCTGCATCACTGTAACTTCTGTTCATCCTGCATCATTACTTGTTCATCTGCCACTGTCCTGTTCATCCTGCATCACTGTAACTTCTGTTCATCCTGCATCAATGTAACTTCTGTTCATCCTGCATCAATGTAACTTCTGTTCATCTGCATCCTGTATGTTCATCCTGCATCACTGTAACTTCTGTTCATCCTGCATCACTTCACCTTCTTGGCCTTTTCTTTAATTATGTTCATCCTGCATCACTGTATCTTCTGTTCATCCTGCATTACTTTACCTTCTTGGCCTTTTCTTTAATATGCTCATCTGCATCACTGTATCTTCTGTTCATCCTGCATCACTTTACCTTCTGTTCATCCTGCATCACTTTACCTTCTGTTCATCCTGCATCACTTTACCTTCTGTTCATCCTGCATCACTTTACCTTCTGTTCATCCTGCATCACTGTAACTTCTGTTCATCCTGCACACTGTACCTTCTGTTCATCCTGCATCACTTTACCTTCTGTTCATCCTGCATCACTGTAAACCTCTGTTCATCCTGCATCACTTTACCTTCTGTTCATCCTGCATCACTTTACCTTCTGTTCATCCTGCATCACTTTGCCTTCTGTTCATCCTGCATCACTGTACCTTCTGTTCATCCTGCATCACTTTACCTTCTGTTCATCCTGCATCACTGTACCTCTGTTCATCCTGCATCACTGTAACTTCTGTTCATCCTGCATCACTTAACCTTCTGTTCATCCTGCATCACTTTACCTTCTGTTCATCCTGCATCACTGTAACTTCTGTTCATCCTGCATCACTGTAACCCTTTTGTTCATCCTGCATCACTGTACCTCTGTTCATCCTGATCACTGTAACTTCTGTTCATCCTGCATCACTTAACCTTCTGTTCATCCTGCATCACTTTACCTTCTGTTCATCCTGCTCACTTTACCTTCTGTTCATCCTGCATCACTGTAACTTCTGTTCATCCTGCATCACTGTAACTTCTGTTCATCCTGCATCACTTTACCTTCTGTTCATCCTGCATCACTGTAACCTTCTGTTCATCCTGCATCACTGTACCTTCTGTTCATCCTGCATCACTGTACCTTCTGTTCATCCTGCATCACTGTACCCTCTGTTCATCCTGCATCACTTCACCTTCTGTTCATCCTGTATCACTTTACCTTCCTTTCTTTATGTTCATCCTGCATCACTGTACCTTCTGTTCATCCTGCATCACTTACCTCTGTTCATCCTGCATCACTTCACCTTCTGTTCATCCTGCATCACTTACCTTCTTGGCCTTTTCTTTAATTATGTTCATCCTTCATCACTGTACCTTCTGTTCATCCTTCATCACTTTACCTTTGTTCATCCTGCATCACTTTACCTTCTGTTCATCCTGCATCACTTACCTTCTGTTCATCCTGCATCACTTTACCTTCTGTTCTCCTGCTCACTGTAACTTCTGTCATCCTGCATCACTTTACCTTCTTGGCCTTTTCTTTCATTATGTTCATCCTGCATCACTGTACCTTCTGTTCATCCTGCATCACTTTACCTTCTGTTCATCCTGCATCACTTTACCTTCTGTTCATCCTGCATCACTGTAACTTCTGTTATCATCTGATCACTTTACCTTCTTGGCCTTTTCTTTCATTATTCATCTGCATCACAGTACCTTCTGTTCATCTGCATCACTTACCTTCTGTTCATCCTGCATCATCACCTTCTTGCTTTCTTTCATTATTCATCCGGCATCACTGTACTTCTGGCCTTTTCTTAATTAGGTCATCCGGCACGTGTACCTTCTGCCTTTCTTTTCTGTCACTATCTAATACAAAGAACGAGCGTCACAATTTCTGCAGTAAGCACTACTGACCTGTCACACGTCCTTTCGAATGCACGGGCACTGGGGAGAAGGAAGGAGGGGGGCTGGGGGGGAAGGGGTAACGACGCAAATTTAAAGAAAAAATCTAAAAGACTCTACCTTTAAATATACCACTCTATTCCTGTTTGCCTCAAAACTTCGGTGATGGTTGAACAGAGAACCTGTATCGGAGAAACGGTACACGCAGAGTTTAAGTGAAAAAAAAAACTCTTTCGATTGGTTAACACTTGCCGCGAGGTTAACCTGTCGAGTAGCCTCGAGGAAAGCAAAAGACAGATTTTGGTGAGAGCAGATGCCGACTGGAGCGCGTATTTTTAGTATTGAGCGAATATCCAACACTTATGAATGCGTTGGCGCCTCATGGCTTTCGTTAGCAGAGCCCAAGGGTAGCACGTAGAGCGAGGACAGGAGTGAAAAGACCACCTTCTTCGTTTGGGTAAACTTGAACGCCTTACTGTCGGAAGAAGAAGAAGAAGAAGAAGAAGAAGAGAGAAGAAGAAGAAGAAGAGGAGAAGGAGAGGAGGAGGAAAGGAGGAGGAAGGAAGGAGAGAGGAAGAGGAAAGAAGAGAGAAGGAAGAGAGAAGGAGGACGAAGCAGAGAGAAGAGGAGGAGGAGAGGAGGAGAGAGGAGGAAGAAGAAGAGGAGGAGGAGGAGGAGGAAAAGAAGAAGAAGAAGAAGAAGAAGAGAAGAAGAAGAAGAAGAAGAAGAAGAAGAAGAAAAGAAGTAGAGGAGGAGGAGGAGAAGGAGAAGGAGGAGAAGGAGAAGGAGGAGAAAGAGGAGAAGGAGCAGGAGAAGAAGAAGAAGATGACAAAGAAGAAGGTAGAAGATGAAAGCAGATGCAAAAAGATAAAGATCAAAGATGGAAAGAAGGATACGAAAGAAGACTTACATAATAGAAAGCCAAGAAAGAAGGCGGAGAATACACAATACAGCAGAGGACATCTGTTATCTGTCGTTCAAAACTATGTCCGTGAAACGACAACAATAACAGCGTTGAAAAACGAGAGAGAGAGAGAGAGAGAGAAGAGAGAGAGAGAGAGAGAGAGAGAGAGGTAGAGAGAGAGAGACAGACAGACGACAGACAGACAGACAGACAGCAACACCACACACACACACACACAACACAACCAACACACACACACACACACACACACACCACAACAAGCACACACACACACCACAACAATCAACACACACACACACACACACACACACACACACACACACACACACACACACACACACCACAACAACAACAGTACAAACTATACAAACATAGAACATACACACACACACACACACACACACACACACACACACACACACACACACACACACACACACACACACACACAACACAACACACAACAGTATGCAAACTAAACAAACAACTATGAAACACACACACACACACACACACACACACACACACACACACACACACACACAACACACACACACAACACACACACACACACACACACACACACAACACACAACACAAACACACACACACACACACCACAACACAGTAGCAAACTATACAAACAATGAACACACACACACACACACACACACACACACACACACACACACACACACACACACAACACACACAAACAACTAGTATGCAAACTAACAAACATATACACACACACACACACACACACACACACACACACACACACACACACACACACACACACTTCACCGCCAGCAACCCCAACTCTCCACCCTCTTCCTCCTTTTCCCACTCTCTCCCTCGCTGTACGTGCACGCTCTCGCAGTAACGTATTCCTGAAGACACCCTACTTCATCTCCCTCTCCCTTTATACAAAAAAGGAGGTCCCAGTGACAAATCGAATTGATCATCTCAGACTACGTGACACAAATGGAATAAAGGGGGACAACTATGAATGCCAGCATCTCTGAGCGGATGACGAGAGACCATTGCCTCCCTTGTGTGCCAGACAATTCCACACATGACAGGCCTCACTGGTGCAAGGCGGGGGTACAGGGAGTGGGTCATTGCCCAGTGCTGGGTCTTTGTTCACGACGGTGACAGGTGTGAGTAGCAAGGGCACGAACGACAACTCTGGATGTAAATGATACAATACTCGTGGAAAGGAAAAAAAAAACAAACAACAACGAATGGAAAGTGTGTGTGTGTGTGTGTGTGTGTGTGTGTGTGTGTGTGTGTGTGTGTGTGTGTGTGTGTGTGTGTGAGAGAGAGAGAGAGAGAGAGAGAGAGAGAGAGAGAGCAAGGTGTGTTGCCGAGAACAGTTAATCACTAGCTACTTGATGATAAAAAAAATGACATTTGCTGCATACACACACACACACACACACACACACACACACACACACACACACACACACACACACACACACACACACACACACACAACGACTGGTGGGGAGAATGGGGGCGTGACACTGGGAGAGCCCTTTCTGACGTTGACAATCGATAGAAAAGCGCGCTTTTGAGCATTCAAAGGTGCTCAGCCGCAGATGACATATGCGCGCTTTCTGACGTGCGCGCTTTAAGGCACGGCTGCAGCTCCTTACTGGCTCCGCTGAAGATTGGGTCAGCGTGAAGGTGCCAGAGGTCTTCTTGCATGTCGTGTCGGGTCGCAGGTAGAGGGCACGCAGGTATGTGAATGCAGCCTGTTCTGAACATAGCCTATCTGAATGCAGCCTGTTCTGAACATAGCCTATCTGAATGCAGCCTGTTCTGAACATAGCCTATCTGAATGCAGCCTGTTCTGAGCATAGTCTGTCTGAATGCAGCCTGTTCTGAACATAGCCTATCTGAATGCAACCTATTCTGAACATAGTCTATCTGAATGCAGCCTATTCTGAACATAGCCTATCTGAATGCAGCCAGTTCTGAACATAGCCTATCGTAGAAAGAGGCCAGTATTAGCCATGCCATTGAAGAATTCAGGGGGAGGAGGGAGGGGGAGGATGGGGGTGGGGGTGGGCGGGGTGTCAATGACCGGAATGAAAAAAAAAAAGAAAAAAAAATCTGGTTTAAGCCGGCAGGGCCGTGGGCATGTATCCCTTCAACTAATGTTCAGTGAAAGGTTTTAGCTTTCTTCTCCCGGACTCCCTCTCGACTGATGTCAGTCAGTCTGAGGGACTGGTTTGGTTCCTTCGAGTCCTCCCTGCCATTTGTCTCAGAAAGGGGAAGAAGGAGCTCCTGTTCGTCTGTGTGTTCAGCATCCAGTTGCCTGTTCAAACCTCCTGGTTGTTATCAGACTCCATGCTAGATAGACGGAGCTGTGGTCTGGTTGGGTGATTTGGATAAGCCTTCCCATCACAGGTTTTGGAGATGAGGAATTCCAGATTCATGAAGTCCGTTTGGTTTATTGTTGGTGGCTGTTGATTCTATTGGCTTGTTTTTGGAGTTCTCTAGAAAGACTTACTCATGTTCATTCGTTAGGAATTCCACATTAGTGAAGTCTGTCTAATATATCGTTGTTGACAGGTTTTGAGCGAGGGAAGCGGTAGTTAGCGATTGCTTTTTCTTCTCTCTTTTTTCTTCTTTCTTGACAGATTGCCAGCTTTTAACTGTTGATCCTACGTGCTTGATTTTGAGGTCTCTAGAACACTCTTTCCTTGCGTATGTCGATAATTCCTTAGTTATGTATTGGGTTGCCACAGGACGTTCAACGTAGAACCACTTTGTTCTCGACAGTCGGCGGGGCGTGTGCGCTTTACAAGTAGGATTCATGCAGAGAGAGGGGAAGGGTTGGGGTTGGGGGGGGGGGGGGAGAGTATGGGGTGTTCCGGATCCGTGGTGTTCGGAGGGGGGGGGGGTGCTGGGGCAGGGAGCAGGGGGAGGGGGGGGGGCGGGGATATCCTTGTTCCGTCTCGTTCCTGCACCACTGTCTTCACGCGTGTATGTTTGTCTGTGTGTTGTATTTGGAATGTGGATGTTTGTCTGGTGTTGTATTTGATGTGGTATGTTTGCTTTTGCCATAACATTGTAACGTTTAGATTCAATGTCACATGTATACTCCTCATTTACTATTTTCGTTTCAATCGATAAACTGTGTATGTTCCTTCTCGTGATAAACTTGTATGTTCTTTCATCGATAAACTGTGTATGGTTATCTTCTCGTGATAAACTGTGTATGGTTATCTTCTCGTGATAAACTGTGTATGGTTATCTTCTCGTGATAAACTGTGTATGGTTATCTTCTCGTGGATATAAACTGTGTATGGTTATCTTCTCGTGATAAACTGTGTATGGTTATCTTCTCGTGATAAACTGGATGGTTATCTCTCGTGATAACGTGTACTTCTCGTGATAAACTGTGTATGTGTTATCTTCTCGTGATAAACTGTGTATGGTTATCTTCTCGTGATAAACTGTGTATGGTTATCTTCTCGTGATAAACTGTGTATGGTTATCTTCTCGTGATAAACTGTGTATGGTTATCTTCTCGTGCCCTCTCCCACTACTAAGTGCCTACCAGCATGTAGTGTGGTGGACGGTTGCTCGTGCCTATCACTGTGACGGACACATTTCCTTTCACCAGAGATTCAAAACGATCGATCAGAAACTGATGGCATTGTATCTTGCCTTGGTTTGTAAGAGCATGGTGCATTTTTGATGCAGCTAACCTGGTCTTCATGTGTAAAGGAAAGGAAAAACTCCAGCACGGGAAGGGGACGGGAAAGGAAGATTCCCTTCATATCCTACCCACTGCCTCTGCTTTGTAATCCCCTCTGTCTCTCTAGCTCCTTTCCTTCGGGTGGATGTTGTCTTTTAGAATCCCAGAGTCTTGAGGTGTGTTCTGGGGATTATGCCTGGCAGTGGGTCTCACTGGCTTCTGCGGGTTGTTTCTTTTGCCTTCTGCATCGCCGTCTCACGTACTCATCCCCCAGAATCCGCGACGGATTTTCGCGTGAACTAGATTAAATAATCTCTTTACGGAAACGTATTACTCAGCTTCTTTCTGTCAATAGGTTACTTTCTCTCGGAGAGGCTAGCTCATGGGGAAGTCCCAGTACGTTGATGCCCATAGGTCCCTGAATTTGGTTGCCTCCCCTCTCCTCTTTACACGACACTTGAGAGAGAGGGTGGCGAAAAGAATCGTCAGGAGTTTCCGGAGGTGTGGTACCATCATCACCATCACCATCATCATCGCTGTCACCATCACCACCACCACCACCACCACCACCACCATCATCATCATCATCATCATCACCATCATCATCACCATCATCATCATCATCATCATCATCATCATCATCATCATCATCATCAACAACAACATCTTTAGGCTGCTAGCAGGGTGGGCTGGGCCTTGGAACACACGGACGAACAGACACTACAGAGCATAGGTACGTGTCAGTGTAGTTTGCATGAAGGGTTGTGTGTGTGTGTGTTGTGTGTGGTGTGTGTGTGTGTGTGTGTGTGTGTGCGCGTGCGTGCGTGCGTGTGTGTGTGTGTGTGTGGTGTGTGTGTGTGTGTGTGTGTGTGTGTGTGTGTGTGCGTGTGTGTGTGTGTGTGTGATTCTATGCTTCCTGTCTTCCTCGTGTCCTTTCATGATACGTTTCTTCTTTCCTTCTTTTCCTTCCATCTTACTTCTTTTGTTCTTTCTCTCTTTTCTTGTGTTCTTTCTCTCTTTTCTTTTGTTCTTTCTCTCTTTTCTTTTGTTCTTTCTCTCTTTTCTTTTGTTCTTTCTCTCTTTTCTTTTGTTTCTTTCTTCCTTTCAATTTTACTTCCTTTATTCTTTCCTACCTTTGTTTTTCCTTTCTTTTCTCACCGCTCTTTTTTCTTTCTTGATTCCTTTTTCTTCTTTCCTTCTCTATGTATGTATGTATGTATGTCTGTATGTTTGTATGTATGTATGTATGTATGTATGTATGTATGTATGTTGTATGTATGTATGTTTGTATGTATGTATGTATCTCTCTATCTGTTCCTCTCTCTCCTCTCTCTTTCTCTCTCTCTGTCTCTCTCTCTCTCTCTCTCTCTCTCTGTCGATCTACATATTTGTCTATCTACATATCTACTATCTATCTATCTTTTTTGTTGTTGTTGCTTTCTTCCTTCTCTTCTAATTTCTTTCTTCCATCCTTTTATTTCCCTCCTTCCTTTCGTTTTCCTTTCTTTCCTTTTCTTGTCTTCCTTCTTTCTTCCTGTCTTTATTCTTTCTTGCTTTCTTTTACTGTACTGTACTGTATTGTACTGTACTTCCTCTCTATTCCTCCTTCTTTCTTTCCCTCCTTTCTTCCTTCATTCTTCCCCTTCTGTCAAAACCATCTCCTTCCTTCTCTTTTTTTTTCTTTCTTTCTTTCCAGTGGTTTTTTTTTTTTTTTTTTTTGGGGGGGGGGGGGGGGGGTTTGTTTTTTTTTTGTTTTTTTACCCATTATGATCAGAATGAGATAATAAAGTCTTTGAAATAAACATGAAACATCCGTCTCCTCTCCCACCCAGCAGTTTTTAAGCAGCTACATCCATCAAAGTCTGTCCACAGCAGAACGTGATATGTTTTTCGGGTGGTCAGCCGTCAGAAGACGAATGATTCATTTATTTCAGTTATATGTCAGAAAACTAGAATGACAAACAGATGTTGCTTTAATATTTTTTCGTTCTTTTGTTGTCTCTCTCTACCTCTCTCCTCTCTCCTCTCTCCTCTCTCTCTCCCCTTCTCTCCCTCTCTCTCTCTCTCTCTCTCTCCTCTCTCTCTCTCATCTCTCTCTCTCTCAGCCTCAGCTTATGTATGTTTTCTTTTTTTATGTTCTCTTTTTATTTTCAATTTCAGATCATAGGGTCATCGATCGTCTTCCTTCCTGTTTTTTTTTTCTCATTTTCCTCCGCCCCCCCCCCCCCCCCCCTTTTTTTTTTTTTTTTTTTTTTTTTCATCTTTCGATCTTCTGCTGATTGTTTTTTTCCCCCCCTTCTTAAATTCCCCTTTATTTATTTATTTTTTAAAATCTCTCTTTTTTCTATCTTACTGCCGGCTGGCATTTGCCTTTTTTTTTTTTGTTCTGTTTAGTCTCGTCTGCTTTCATTCATTCATTCATTCATTCATTCATTCATTCATTTATTTCATTCATTATTCATCGTTTCTCTTCATGTATTTTCTGTTTTTGTTTTTTTTCCAGCCCTTCTTTTTGTCCTTTATCTTTCCTTTTTTTTTTTTTGCCTCTCTCTCTCCTCTCTCTCTCTCATTTCTCCCTCTCTCTCTCTCTCCTCTCTCTCTCTCTCCTCTCTCTCTCTCTCTCTCTCTCTCTCTCTCATTACTGTCTCATTTCCCTTGTCTTTTTTTCTTTAGTCTCTCGTCTGTTTTTCTTCCTTCCTTCCTTTCCTTCTTCCTTCCTTCCTTCCTTCCTTCCTTCACCGTTTCCCTTCTATGTATTTTTCTTTGTAAGTTTGTTCCCAATTTTTGTTTGTTGTCTCCTTCTGCCTCTTTCTTTCTTTCTTCTTTAACAGCCGTCAGGAACATCAGAAGAGCAAGGGGCAGACAACACTTTAACAGCCGTGAGGAACATTCAGGAAGAGCAAGGAGCAGACAAGACTTGAACAGCCGTCAGGAACATCAGGAAGAGCAAGGAGCAGACAACACTTGAACAGCCGTCAG
>CM065718.1:5483216-5485546 GCA_033310375.1 Conus canariensis | reverse complement strand
CTCTCTCTCTCTCTCCTCTCCAGCCTTATGTATGTTTTCTTTTTTTATGTTCTCTTTTTATTTTCAATTTCAGATCATAGGGTCATCGATCGTCTTCCTTCCTGTTTTTTCTCATTTTCTCGCCCCGCCCCCCCCCCCCCCCCCCTCCCCCTTTTTTTTTTTTTCATCTTTCGATCTTCTGCTGATTTTTTTTTTCCCCCCCTTCTTAAATTCCCCTTATTTATTTATTTTTTAAAATCTCTCTTTTTTCTATCTTACTGCCGGCTGCATTTGCCTTGTTTTTTTTTGTTCTGTTTAGTCTCGTCTGCTTTCATTCATTCATTCATTCATTCATTCATTCATTCATTTATTCATTCATTCATCGTTTCTCTTCATGTATTTTTCTGTTTTTGTTTTTTTCCAGCCTCTTCTTTTTGCCTTTTCTTTTTCTTTTTTTTTGCCTCTCTCTCTCTCTTCTCTCTCTCTCTTCTCTCTCTCATCCGTTTCATCTCATCTCTCTTTTTTTATCTGTCTGCATTTTCCCTTGTCTTTTCTTTCTCTTAGTCTCGTCTCGTCTTTCCTTCTTCCTTCCTTTTCCTGTCCTTTCCTTCCTTCCCTTCCCTTTCCTTCACCGTTTCCCTTCATGTATTTTTCTTTGTAAGTTTGTTCCCAATTTTTGTTTGTTGTCTCCTTCTGCCTCTTTCTTCTTTCTTCTTTAACAGCCGTCAGGAACATCAGGAAGAGCAAGGGGCAGACAACACTTTAACAGCCGTGAGGAACATCAGGAAGAGCAAGGAGCAGACAAGACTTGAACAGCCGTCAGGAACATCAGGAAGAGCAAGGAGCAGACAAGACTTGAACAGCCGTCAGGAACATCAGGAAGAGCAAGGAGCAGACAACACTTGAACAGCCGTCAGGAACATCAGGAAGAGCAAGGAGCAGACAACACTTGAACAGCCGTCAGGAACATCAGGAAGAGCAGGGAGCAGACAACACTTTAACAGCCGTCAGGAACATCAGGACAGGAAGAGCAAGGAGCAGACAACACTTTAACAGCCGTCAGGAACATCAGGAAGAGCAAGGAGCAGACAACACTTTAACAGCTGTCAGGAACATCAGGAAGAGCAAGGAGCAGACAACACTTGAACAGCCGTAAGGAACATCAGGAAGAGCAGGGAGCAGACAACACTTTAACAGCCGTCAGGAACATCAGGAAGAGCAAGGGGCAGACAACACTTTAACAGCCGTCAAGAACATCAGGAAGAGCAGGAGCAGACAACACTTTAACAGCCGTCAGGAACATCAGGAAGAGCAAGGGGCAGACAACACTTGAACAGCCGTAAGGAACATCAGGAAGAGCAGGGAGCAGACAACACTTTAACAGCCGTCAGGAACATCAGGAAGAGCAAGGGGCAGACAACACTTTAACAGCCGTCAGGAACATCAGGAAGAGCAGGGAGCAGACAACACTTTGACAGCCGTCAGGAACATCAGGAAGAGCAAGGAGCAGACAACACAGGAGCGCTTATGTTTTACAGTCCATCAGTATTAGTGTCTAATCACATTAGTACTGATATCTAATCGCATCAGTATTAAGATCTACATACGTCAGTATGATATCTAATCACATCAGTATTAATATCTACATACGTCAGTATGATATCTAATCACATCAGTATTAATATCTACATACGTCAGTATGATATCTAATCACATCAGTATTGGTATCTAATCACATCAGTATTGGTATCCAATCACATCAGTATTGGTATCTAATCACATGTGTATTGGTGTCTAACCACATCAGTATTGATATCTAATCACATCAGTATTGGTATCTAATTACATCAGTAGTAGTATCCAGTCACATCAGTATCAGTATTGGTGTCTACTCACATCAGTATTGGTATCTAATCACATCAGTATCAGTATTGGTGTCTAATCACATCAGATTGATATCTAATCACATCAGTATTGATATCTAATCACATCAGTATTGGTATCTAATCACATCAGTATTGGTATCAAATCACATCAGTATTAGTATCCAGTCACATCAGTATCGGTATTGGTGTCTGATCACATCATTATTGGTATCTAATCACATCAGTATCAGTATTGGTGTCTAATCACATCAGTATGGGTATCTAATCACATCAGTATTGGTATCTAATGACATCAGTATTGGTATCTAATCACATCAGTATTGATGTCTAATCACATCAGTATTGGTATCTAATCACATCAGTATTGGTGTCTAATCACATCAGTATCAGTATTGGTGTCTAATCACATCAGTATTGGTGTCTAATCACATTAGTATTGGTATCTAATCACATCAGTATTGGTAT
>CM065718.1:5473216-5475716 GCA_033310375.1 Conus canariensis | reverse complement strand
TCGCAAGAGCCCAAAGCGCATATTACAGAAAAACATGATAAAATTATCATTCTAATTCAAAGCGCGCGCGCGCGCGCACACACACACACACACACACACACACACACACACACACACACACACACACACACACACACACACACACACACATGCGCGTGCACGCGCGCACACACACACACACACCACACACACACACACACACACAAGTTCATTCCAAACGTGTTCAACTGTCTGTGTGAAAAAAAGGATGAACTTACCTTAGAATGAAAGAAGAGGTTAAAAAAAAAGAAACCCAAAGAAAAGAAATGAAGAAAAGACACGAGAAAAGAAAGAATCAAAGAAAGAAAGAAAAAAAGAAAGAAAAAAGAAGAAAAGAAAAGAAAAAAAAAGAAAGAAAAAAGAAAAAAAGAAGAAAAATAGAAAAAAAGAAGAAAAAAAGAAAATAAGAAAGAAAAAAGAAAAAGTAAAGGGAAAAATGGGACAAAAAACGAAAGGAAGAAAGAAAAGAAAGAATGAAAACAACAACAACAACAACAACAACAACAACAACAACAACAACAACAACAACAACAACAAAAGACAGAAACAAACAATACAAAAGACAGGATAAAAAAATCAAGGACAGAGAAACAGAAATGAAACAAAAGGAAACATAAACCAGACAAAAACAAACGAACAAACAGAACAAAATAAAACAAAACAAAACAAACTCAGAAAGAAAGAAGGAAACAAAGAGTAAAAGAAAGAAGAAACAAAAGAAAGCAAAGGCACAAGGTCACAAGAAAGACTAGAAAGAAAGAAAGAAAGGAAAGGAAAAGGAAAAAAAATCAGAATGGAACGAAAAGAAAGACAAGAAAGAAAGAAAGAAAGAGAGAAAAGACAGAATGACCAGCCTCCCAAACACATCAAGGACACTTAGCATCATTTAGTTTTGAATCAGATCGATCGATCTCTTTTGGATTTGGCTGCAGATGTGTTGAGCGCCACGTGACGTTGCTATACCAGATGATATATACGGCACGCCACAGTCATGATTCCTGAAGGTCAGAGTCCCAGCGTTGTCCCCCTCTCCCCCCCCCCCCCCCCCCCCCCCCCAAGTCTGAGATGCATCCAGAAGATTCCACTTTTTTCCCCTGTAAAAACACTTTGATTTATTGCACCGCGCCATGGTTCCCAGACTTTCTCCTCCTCCTCCTCCTCCTCCTTCTTCTTAATCTTCTTCTTCTTCTTCTTCTTCTTCTTTCTTTCTTTCTGTGGATATTGCCGGTATTTTTCTTTAATGGCGATGACTCTTCATGGTTCCCCTATCTGTCTAGAAAAGTTCCACGTGCCAAGATTCTCAGACTTTCTTGTCTTCCTCTTCTTCTTCTTCTTCTTCTTGGTTTAAATAAATCTTTAATCACAGGTACGTGCTATGTTTACACAATACAAAGTGAGCAGCAACAAGCTGAACGCTTATAGTGTGCTCTGCAAAATGACAATACACAACTAATTTACCTGGCGGCTACAGTAACACAAATATTACATTATTTATATGAAAACAATTGACAGTTTAAAGTTTATAAATCGCATGAAGAATACAAAAAGAGAACACCCCCGCCCCCAACCCCTTCCCGAAAAGATAAAAAATAATTAAAAGAAAGAAATAAAGAAACGGAGATCAATGAAGAGAGACGATGAGAAACACACCACAGGCACACTAATTTGTTATCATCACAATTTGAAATAATGGCAACATTTCTGATACAGTCTTTTTTGTCATACCTGAAACCTCCAAAAGGCAATGTATCTAAAACCGGTTGCTTCGAGAGATAAACTTATGAACAGCTTCAAATAACAATATATTGGTATCTATCTGCAGATTACGGTCACTTTTTAACAGAGTTTGAACATTTCTGTAGTGTGATGGGAGATCGGAAATAGTATTTGCGCGGGTTTCTTCTTCTTCTTCTTCTTCTTCTTCTTCTTCTTCTTCTTCTTCTCTTCTTCTTCTTCTTCTTCTTCTTCTTCTCTTCTTTCTTTCTTTCTTTCTTTCTATCTTTCTTTCTTTCTTATTTTCTTTCTTTTTTAATATTCCCAGCATTTTTCATTATTGGCGATAATTCGTCATGGTTCCCTTATCTGTCTACAAAAGTTCAATGCCTTTCAATTGGCGTTACTACCAAGTCGTGATTCTCGAACTTTCTGGAATATTTCATGTTGGTTTGATTGGCTATCCGTGCCATATCTATGGTACTTTCGATGTCATAAACCTATAACATAATCGGGGTGAGCGCTTTCTGACAGGAGAACGATCGGTGAACAGTTTCGAATCGTAAGAAGACGTCGCCGAGTTCGAAAGCCGTTGTAACGGCCGTTTGAAGATTGATTGGAACATCTTCAGCTAGAGGTAAAGACTTTAAACTTGTTAACAGCTCCAATCTTTCTTCTGTCTGGATCCACCTTGAGGCCAGATTAGAGGCAGCTCTTGTCACGTCACTTACCTCTATCAGGGGGGGGG
>CM065718.1:5443216-5455716 GCA_033310375.1 Conus canariensis | reverse complement strand
AGAGAGAGAGAGAGAGAGAAATTCATTCTAACAATGTAGCATAAAAGTAATAACACAGAGAGACAGACGGACAGACGGACAGAGAGAAGAGGGAGGGGAGGCAGTAGGGTCAATGGAGCTGTGGGGGTGGGGGATGGGGGTGGGGCATGGGGTGGGGGACGGGGGTGGGGGGCTGGGGCTGGGGGATGACGGAGCTAAGGTTTTTGACAGGGGAAGGTTTTTAAACAATGTATTCAAATTTCGCCAGTTCGATGATTTTTCTCCCATTCATTTAATGAAACGTCTCTCTCACTGTCTCTCTGTCTTTGTCTCTCTCTTTCCCATTCTCTCTCTCTCTCTCTCTCTCTCTCTCTCTCTCTCTCTCTCTCTCTCTCTCTCTCTCTCTCTCTCTCTCTTAGAGAGAAAAACAACTTAATATGTAGGCTGTGATTGTAAATGATGATTATGCAATAAGTGATTATTGTGATGAGAATATTGTTTGATGAATGATCTTTTTCTTCATATTCTAGTTATTAGTATTGTTCAACTGTTTTCTGTGTGTACGCTTCTGTTTGACTCGCATTTCTATTGTTGGCAGAGTTTGGCAACACTAAGTGGAAATTATGCATGCACTCCCTTAGCATAAGGGTTGTTTAATTATTGTCAATAAAGCATTGTCATTGTCATTGTCTCTCTCTGTTTTTGCCTCTGTCTGTCTGTCTGTGTCTGTCTGTCTGTCTCTTCTCATAGCGAAAGGGAGAGACAGACAGGCATACAGGCGGACAGGGCTGAATAAGAACACCTAGACACGAGAAAAAAATCGTTCACCCCCAACAGCAAGAACACTGTGAACACCGCCCAGACAAAGCCCTGCAGACAGGGAATTAAAAACACTGTGAACACCGCCCAGACAAAGCCCTGCAGACAGGGAATTCAGAACACTGTGAACACCGCCTAGACAAAACCCTCCAGACAGGGAATTAAGAACACTATGAACACCGCCCAGACAAAGCCCTGCAGACAGGGAATTAACATTGTGAACACCGCCCAGACAAAACCCTTCAGACAGGGAATTAACACTGTGGAATTAAGAACGCTGTGAACACTGCCCAGACAAAGCCCTGCAGACAGTAAATTCAGAACACTGTGAACACCGCCCAGACACAACGCTGCAGACAGGGAATTAAGAACACTGTGAACACCGCCCAGACAAAGCCCTGCAGACAGGGAATTAAGAACACTGTGAACACCCGCCCAGACAAAGCCCTGCAGACAGGGACTTGACACTGTGAACACCGCCCAGACAAAGCCCTGCAGACAGGGAATTAACACTGTGAACACGCCCAGACAAAGCCCTGCAGACAGGGATTACACTGTGAACACCGCCCAGACAAAGCCCTGCAGACAGGGAATTGAAAACTGTGAACACCGCCCAGACAAAGCCTGCAGACAGGGAATTAACACTGTGAAACCGCCCAGACAAAGCCCTGCAGACAGGGACTTGACACTGTGAACACCGCCCAGACACAACGCTGCAGAAAAGAATTAAGAACACTGTGAACACCGCCCAGAGAAAACCCTGCAGACAGGGAATTAACATGTGAACACCGCCCAGACAAAACCCTGCAGACAGGGAATTAATAACACTGTGAACACCGCCCAGACAAAACCCTGCAGACAGGGAATTAACACTGTGAACACCGCCCAGACAAAGCCCTGCAGACAGGAATTAACACTGTGAACACCGCCCAGACAAAGCCCGAGACAGGAATTAACACTGTGAACACCGCCCAGACAAAGCCCTGCAGACAGAGAATTAACACTGTGAACACCGCCCAGACAAAGCCCTGCAGACAGAGAATTAACACTGTGAACACCGCCCAGACAAAACCCCGAGGACAAGGAATTAACACTGTGAACACCGCCCAGACAAAGCCCTGCAGACAGGGAATTAACACTGTGAACACCGCCCAGACAAAGCCCTGCAGACAGGGAATTAACACTGTGAACACCGCCCAGACAAAGCCCTGCAGACAGGAATTACACTGTGAACACCGCCCAGACAAAGCCCTGCAGACAGGAATTAACACTGTGAACACCGCCCAGACAAAGCCGCTACAGGATTTATCGATAGTCAACAGTTCCAGGAGGACATGAATCCAGCTGGAAGACGGTTAACCTGACATGACAACACTAACACATGGCCCTCTGGTCCCGCTTCGTCACACTCATTCCGTCTTTAACTCAGAGTTCATCTTTCATCTCTCTCTCTCTCTCTCTCTCTCTCTCTCCATCTCCTCTCTCTGCTGAGAAAGAGAGAGGGAGAGAGAAAGACAGAGAGAAGGAGAGAGAGAGAGGGGGGATAGAGAGAGAGTGAGAGAGAGAGGGGGGGAAGAGAGGGGAGAGAGGGAGAGAGAGGGGAGATAGGAGAGAAAGACAGAGGAGAGAGAGAGAGAGAGGGGGGACAGAGAGAGAGAGAGAGAGAGAGAGAGAGAGAGAGTGTGTGTGTGGTGTTGTGTGTGTTGTGTGTGTGTGTGTGTGTGTGTGTGTGTGTGTGGTGTGTGTGTGTGTGTGTGTGTGTGGTGGGAGAGGGAGGGAGGGGAATAGAAAGTAATTAAGGGTATGGAGACACCAGTCTCACCCAAACATAAACCCTGTCTGGGAATCGTCATGTGTGACCGATGGGAAGATGTCTGCCTCGCAGTGTCCATAGTACATCACCGTTGGCCTGCTAATACACGTGCTTCTACACTCACATAGCTCTTTGTCTGTCTGTCTGCTGTCTGTCGTCTGTCTGTCTATCGTCTGTCTGTCTGCTTCCGCCCCCTCCCCTCTTCACTCTACCTCTGTCTTTGTCTCTGTCTCTGTCTGTATGTCTGTCTGCCCCCGCCCCCTCCCCTCTTCTCCATTATGTTTTCGTCTCTGTCTGTCTCTGTCTGTCTGTCTGTCTCTCCCCCCTCTCTCTGTCTGTCTATCTGTCTCTGTCTCTCCTTCTCTTTTTGAGTCTCTGTCCCTGTCTCTCTCTGTCTCTTTCTGTCTCTCTCTGTCTCTCTCTGTCTCTCTGTCTCTTCTCTGTTCTTCTCTCTGTCTCTTCTCTGTCTCTCTTTCCTCTCCCTCTTCTCCCGCCCCCCCTCCTATCCTGTCCTCCCTCCTTCTCATTCTGTCTGTCTGTCTATCTTCTGTCTCTGTCTCGTCTTTGTTCTCTCTCTTCTCTCTTCTCTGTCTCTCTTTTCTCTTCCCCTCTCTCCCCTCCTCTCTTCTTCCTCGTCTCTGTCTGTCGTCTGTCTTCTTCTGTCTTCTCTCTCTCTCTCTCTCTCTCTCCCTCTCTCTCTCTCCTCTCCTCTTTATCCTACTGTTTCCTCCATCCCTGTCTCTTTCTCTCTGGCAGAATGACGGAAGGAATTAATGAAGAACAGGAAGAAAAGAAGAAAGAATCAGAGGAAGAAAAAGGTGAAAAGAATCAATAAAGAGAGACTAAACACAGACAGACGTAGGGAAAAAGAATTTCTTTAATGGAAAGAAAGACATAAAGTATAGATAACAATGTTCTTATAGCTGTTAAACGCGCGTGCACACTCGCAGAGAGAGAGGGGGAGAGAGAGGGGGGAGAGGGAAAGGGAACGGAGACAGAGAGAGAGAGAGAGAGAGGAGGGGGGAGGGAGGGAGGGAGAGAAAGAGGGAGAGAGAAGACGGAATACGGAAAGGGTTTTTCATGTAAAAGCCATTGCCCCTTATGTAGGAGTACATACATACACACATTTTTTTTCAGAACTGACAATCACGAACAGAAGTCACTTAGTAGTGAATGGAAGAGCAGAGGATGGAACGCAACTTCAAGGCTTTATAAAGATAATTTGACAGATTCCTGACTTTCGTTTTCATTGGTACTTGCAATAAGCAATGTAAATCTAAACTGACTCAGACCTTGCAATATTTCAGCGGAATGCAGGCTACTGGTGCTTAAGACAACTGGACAACATAGAACGAAATGTACCTCACTTTCTTTTTCTTTTAGACAAAGTGGACATTTTAATTCACCTTCTCTCTGTGCTCTATGGCGATAACGATGTGTTACGATTTCAGAAATGCCAAGTCTAAATCTTGTCAATGTGTATCTTAAATGCCTGTCTATAAATTGATGAATAAATCTGTTTAAACATCAGGAACAGTACAAAAGGTTTTGTAAACGTTAACCTATCACCATTACATACATGGAAATACCCGTCTTGCCATCTGTACAAAAGCAGTCTTTCCTTACAAACTTATCAGAAAGTCGTTAATCCCTTCTACGCCATGATTTAGCCATACAGACCCAAATTTAATCATGGACAATTACGGCGAATATTCGAGGCCTAGTTTTTCATCCTGCGCGAATCCAAATAAAAAAGAGCATTCTGTGGGCGTTATATTCTGTGGGCGTTATTTTGGTAGTCGCATTCGTCATTCTGTCAGTTTAAAAAACTGTGGCACTTTATCTGTGGATTTATGCAGTACATGTCTGTTTCTTAATAGATAGTTTAATAGACAGGAACCTGTTCCTTAGATAGTATCTGTTTATCAGACAGGATATCTGTTTCTTAGATAGGATATCTGTTTCTTAGATAGGATATCTGTTTAAATAAGGATATCTGTTTAATAGAATGATATCTGTTTAATAGACAGGATATCTGTTTCTTAGGTAGGATATCTGTTTAATAGACAGGATATCTGTTTCTTAGAGGATATCTGTTTAATAGACAGGATATCTGTTTCTTAGGTAGGATATATGTTTCTTTCTCCATACACCTGGGTCACTAGGTGTGTGCATTTTGATGTCTAAAAGTCTTTTAATGACAAACAGCATGCAGAGAGAGAGAGAGAGAGAGAGAGAGAGAGAGGAAGAGACAGACAGACAGACAGACAGACAGACAGACAGACAGACAGACAGAGACAGAAACAGAGACAGAGAGACAAAGAGAGAGTCCACACACACACACACACACACACACACACACACACACACACACACACACACACACACACACACACACACACACACAACACAAGCACACAACAGAGCGACAGACAACAGACAGACAGACAGACAGACAAACGACAGACGACGATGAGAGAGAGAGATGATTGATTGATTGATCTTTAATACGCAAGGATGAAGATTTTAGCCAAAGCCTAGTCTTACAATCTGTCCTTGTCATGCATACAGTATTTCCTACACATATCATTCATACTGACAATTCAACATAGCGACATTGGTATCTAATTCTACAATGATAAGCAACCTATTCATATAAGTAATAATGGCATTGGGGTGGTGAAACAGAAGGAAACTTACAAACAAACAAACAAAAATACAGAGAGAGATGAAGAGAGAGAGGTGGGGGGGGGGGGGGGGAGAGAGAATGGTAGGTAGGGGGAGGAGAAAAGGGATGGTAGACAGAGTGGGAGTGGGATGAGCGATTTTAACGGAGTAGGTTTATGTTTAGACGATTTATTCAAAGTATGGTTCACAGAAGACTGTGCGAATGGACGCTAATCATTTTAATCGAATAATCAAATTACTGAGACATAAAATGTTTATGCAAATGTTTCTTGAAAAGTTTTAAAGTATTCGTATTTTGTAGATTCGGTGGAAGTGAGTTCCAGACATATGGTCCAGAGTAAGCTAGGCTTGTTTTCGTATAGATCAATGCGTGGGTAGAGAAGGAATTTAGTCGAGCCAGAAAAGCTGTTCAATCTTGTAAAAAGAGCATTGATATAACATGGCATAGTATCTGTCAAGATTGTAAACATAAATGATGCCTTGTTGAATTCCAATTGCCTATTCAGAGGAAGAATGTTCAGCGCTTTTAGTTTTTCATCTGTTGTTAGAGATACAGCTGGATGGAGAAGTTTTGCTGCACTCTATGGAGAGAATTCGCCTTTTTGGTGGACATCACTATTCCCGTCCCACACTGTTGAAGCGTAATTGATACGTGACATTATGTGTGCATTGAAAAGAAATAATCACAGTACTGTTGACGTAGCGCTTTAATTGAGATAACAGGAAAAGGTGTTTTGAGACTACCTTGCATACGTTATTGAGATAAGACTGCCATTTCAATTCTTTATCTATCGTTAACCCTAAAACACGATGCTCATCTACCTGCTCGATAGAAGTGCCATTCAGCTGAAGTTTTAGACAAAGATGAGTCAATTGGTGTTTTTGGCAGGTAGCTATAATCATAGATTTGGGTTTGGCTGGGTGTATGACCATTGAGTTTGAATGACACCAGTCCGACACGTGTTTAAACTTTCCTGGAGAGAGAGAGAGAGAGAGAGAGAGAGAGAGAGAGAGAGAGAGAGAGAGAGAGAGAGAGAGAGAGAGAGACAAGACTCAAGACTCAAGACTTAAGATATTTTATGTATATTAGGCCTCAGCCCATCATGAAGGGAATGTGAACATGTAACTGAGTGAAGATATATAACAGATTCAAAATACAAGTTACCGATGACATAAATATATCCATGTACCTTTCAAGAAGTCACAACATCTCTCATTTTAAATCCTTTTTAAAAAAAAAAAAAAAAACGAAGAAAGATTACGCACATCTTCAGGTTTGGTCGATGACATTAACAAACTCAGTTTAAACAGTGAAGGGTGTCTATGATATTTTGGCTTAATTAACGTTTCGCGTATACGTTTAAGAGCTGGGCAACAGAGAACAAAATGCACCCCACTTTCTTCGCTTTCAGTACATAAGGGACAAATTAAATCGTTGAACATAGACGTTTTGTTTCGGTAGCGATGTAATGCCAGCTCAGAAATCCCGTGCCTAAATCTAGTCGTAATATATTTTAGTGCCTATCAATATCTAGATGTAAATAAGGTTTTAAACTGTGGTCACTGCAAAACGCTCTATACAAGTTTGAAACTATCACTAGTTTGAATATGATCAGACCAAGTTTGCCACCTACAGTCAATCGTCCTTTGCTTGAAACAACGTATAAAGCCATGAACATTTCCAACGCCTTGACTTGCCCAAACAAATCCAAATCCATATTTAATCAAACATAAGCGAACTTTGTTACCCAATTTTTCTTACCTTTTGCATCAAGGTCAAATAACATATCATAAGCTTTGCGTGGAATCCAGTGATTCTCCATTTGTATCAGCTTAAGTCAGTAGCGAATACACTTAACAGCAGAATTTATATATATTGGATAGCGATTTGTTTCACCATAAACAAGGTCATTGGGTGTTCACCTGCTACTCCTAAAAATTTCTTCAAAGCAAATAAATGGACTGATTCACAATGGACAACAGCATTGTCTAGGCCCCATAATTCAGAGCCATACTGCACAACTGGCTGTATCTGATAATCAAACAATTTCATAGATAAATTAAAAGTTGTTATCTAACATGTATAACCTTTCAAGAACATAAATCAAAGCATTCTTAGCTCTGCTTGCAAGGTCTTTGCATGCAGCAGTGAACTCAAGCGCGTAGAGAAAAAAAATCCTAAATATTTATACGCATTAACCGCAGGCATTCTTTCACTGTTATGCAACCATTGTTCTCTCACACTCAAATATCCACCCTTCCAAAATACTATGATATTATTTTTAGTCATATTAACTTTAGTTGAAGAGATGCAGCGGCATGTTGTAAGTTGTTCAATTGTGTTTGCAGATCTGTAACTGTTTCTGCCATCAAAACGACATTGTCAGCCAGCAACAGAATAAATAATTCGAATGCATCTAGTGAAAATCGAGCGCCATGTCTTCCTTTATTAATTACTTCAACCGCCCGTTCGTTAATGAAAAGAGAGAACAGAACAGGGCTGCAAGCATCTCCTTGCCTTAATCCTGATGTGCAGGCAATGTAATCAGTTAACATAGAACCATATCGAACTCTGGATTTGACATCATTGTACATGCTTTTAATGCATCTCAATAATTTACCTTTAATGCCATTTTTCAAGAGAATTGGCCAAAGGTAAATTTCGATTTATTGTGTCAAAAGCTTTTTCGAAATCAATAAACGCAACATACAATTTTCGATTATAACAAAACTGTTTCTGCACAACAGCTAGTAAAGAAAACTGTGGTCGACTGTTGAGTATCCTCTCTGAAATCCAGCTTGATAATCACCTGTGATATCGTGTTCATCCGCCCAATCTTGCAGTCTATTATTTATCACTATACCAAATAATTTACTACTAACATCGCTCAAGGAAATTCCCCTATAATTGTTGGGATTATTGGTATCACCCTTCTTGAAAATAGGTTGAATAATAGATTCAAACCAGTTTTCAGGAAATACACCATTATCAAATAGGTTATTAAACAATTTCAGAAGAAAATATACAACTTGATCATTCGAATTCTTAAAAAGCTCGGCAATAATGCCATCGGGACTAGCTACTTTATGTGGTTTTTTTTTTAGTTTTCTAAGTGCTAGCAATATTTCATCTTTAGAGATCGGACGATTCATGTAGCCTTCCATTTCAACTTCAGCCGAATACTCATTTACTGAGTTGTCAGCATCCGTCTCCAGCAAGGCTTTAAAGTGTTGAAACCAGGAGTCAACTGATGTATTATTTCTAGGCTGTTTTCTTTTGAAGGACGCGTTATGAACAAAGTCCCAAAATTCTCTTTGGTTTCCCACTGTCGTTACCAGTTTATCTAGTAAAACTTTGTTGAATGTTTCCTCTTCCGCTTTAGTAAATTTTTATATTCACGTCTGGCAATTACATATTCATTTTTCATTTCAATTATGTTTCTGTTTTTTTTCTTATTTTACTGAACGACGAAATATCCATAACAATCTTCTTGTGTTTCTTTTACAAAGTTTACATTCTATATCAAACCATTTACATGAACTTCCATTGTTGTTAAATGATATACATGTTTTCATGGATCCAGCACTTCTCTTATACAATCATTAAAAACTTTTAAGAGCATTATTTAAGTTAACATCAATCAAATCAATTGCAAGATCAATTTTTTTGTGTGTATTTCTTCACTGCACAAAATACTGGTATATGTAGCAGCATACTTCTCGTCCCACACAAGTTTGTGTATGACAAAATTCTCTTTTGCATACAAATATCAGGTGAACATTCCTTGGAAAGAGAGAGAGAGAGAGAGAGAGAGAGAGAGAGAGAGAGAGAGAGAGAGAGAGAGAGAGAGAAGCCATAAAATTAATGAAGAGACAAATTATTACAATACATGTCATTTAATCTGACAATCTAACTTGAATGTTATGCAATCGCAGATATGATAACTATGGATTAGTGAGTAAAAACAAACACCAGGGAGAGATCAGAATGATTAATCTTAACAAATATAAAGAAAAGGGAGAGATAGAGGGAGAGGAGGGAGGGAGTGAGAGAGAGAGAGAGAGAGGGAGGAGAGGGAAGGAGGGGAGAGAGGGGGAGGGTTGGCAGGAGGGGGGGGGGGGGTGGCAGGCGATGGATTTGGAGCTCTTGAATGGAGTGGAATTTGAGACGATATGTTCAAATTTGCTCAGTGAAAGATTCTTGATTGAAACATGAAAGAGACCGTCTCTCTCTCTCTCTTCTCTCTCTCTCTCCTCTCTCTCTCTCTCTCTCTCTCTCTCCACACACACACACCCACACACACACACACGACAGACACACACACACACACACCACACACACACACACACACACAACAACACAACACACACACTACTTTTACGTGAATTGTTAGAATAATCTCTCTCTCTCTTTCTCTCCCTCCTCTCTCTCTCTCTCTCTCTCTCTCTCTCTCTCTCTCTCTCTCTCTCTCTTACAATACGTTTATGGTAACTTGTTAGAATGAATCTCTCCCTCTCTCTCTCTCTCTCTCTCTCTCTCTTACACACCACACCACATCACACACTACACACACACACACACACACACACCACCACACAAACACACACACAACACACCACACGACGCACACACACACACACACACACACACACACACACACACACACACACAACATATATATATATATATATATATATATATATATATATACGCTTTCTCGTTTGAGAGAGAGAGAGAGAGAAAGAGGGGAGAGAGAGAGGGGAGGGAGAGAGAGGAGAGAAGAGAGAGAGAAGAGAGGGAGAGAGAGAGAGAGGGAAGAGAGAGAGAGAGGCAGATGGCAGACAGGACTTATCATGAAGACGTAGACATGATGGATACATTCACCCACTCCTAAGAACGCTCAGAACAGTATTAGCCGAGCTGTGCGGACAGTGGTTTGATCAGTGGACAATGTTCAAGGACGTGATATCAGCTGGAAGATGATTCACCTGACAATGAAAAGACAAATAAGACGATCCCACTCGTCTCCCTTCTCCACTTACTCATTTCGTTTTTTCATCTACATTGAGGGCTCTTCAAGTTCTCTGTCTCCATAGCTCCCTCCCTCCCTTCCCCACCCCCACCCCCTCTGTACCTCTCTCTTCTTCCTTCCTCCCCCTCTCCCTGTCTCTCTCTCTTTTCTATATATTTGTTTAATATCGATCACTTTCTCTCTCCCTTAGGATGTTTTTTTTTTCAATTAATCCATAGTTATTATATTTGCGTTTGCATCGCATTCAAGTTAGATTTCAGGTTGAATGCATGCATATAAAAATGTGTCTCTTCATTCACGTTCTCTTGATTTATCTCTCTCTCTCTCTCTCTCTCTCTCTCTCTCCTCCTCCTCTCTCTCTCTCTCTCTCTCTCTCTCTCCTCTCTTCTATGATGGCCAATCATCGCCCGCTGCACCTTCTACGAAGATGAGGAGAAAATAGTCAAAGCTAAAAGTAAACTGAAGGGCAGTGTTGTGTTTGTTGGTGATGACTTTTCCCTTCGGGTAAGCTATACATACGAAAGGCTCTTCTCCATACCTGAAAAAATACCGGAAGTGAAAACAAGCGGGCCACCATGATTTTTGACCATCTTCTCATAGAGGGGGAAAATGTTTTTTCTTGAGTCTACTCATGGACCCTGTGATGAACACTGAGAATGTGTAAAAACGCAATTATTTCTACTTTTGTTTGTGCTCAGAACATCGATTATGTTTATTAGCCTTGGATTTCCGACCTGCCATCGTGCAAAGATAGCTGTCGTTTACAAACAGTGCTGTGACATCGCTAGTCTGCAGCCGCGAATTTCACGAAACTGCGTTCGGCGGCCAGTGCTGCTGCGGTCATTTTGCGGACTGTAAGCAATCTTTGGCCCAACCTCCTTACATTGGGACTAGGACTCATTTCTTGCCGCCACAGATTGTTTGTGAATTATACATATTGACACAATATATGAACAACAATGAGAGACTGTAACACAAAGCGTCTGCTTCAAATCTCCTTGCTGGGTAGGGTGTAATAGATCAATCAAACAATCCATCAACCCATTAAGCTCTATCTTTGTCTTCCATCGATAAATCTCTCTCTCTCTTCTCTCTCTCTCTCTCTCTCTCTCTCTCTCTCTCTCTCTCTTTGTAGGGTTTTGTAACTTGTATGTTGCTCTCACTTGCGCCTACTCTTTATATCTACCCCCCCCCCCTCCCGCCCTTTTTTTCACTTCATTTTTCGCCAGGGCTAGTGGGAAAAAAAACATTTGTACACTTAACTCCTTACCCTTGTTAAATCAAACTTCGTTTGTACGTTCGTTCGTACGTATTTCTTTCCTCCTTCCTTTCTTCCTTCTTCATTTATTCGTTTGTTCGTTCGTTCGTATATTCATTCATTCATATCTCTCTCTCTCTCTCTCTCTTCTCTCTCTCTCTCTCTCTAGCGATCTTTCTGTCGGTTTGTCTGTCTGTCTGTCTGCCTGCCTGCCTGCCTGTTTGTCGTGTCCGTCCGTCTGTCTATCTCTCTGTCTGTCGGTCTTTCTGTCTGTCTGTCAGTCTGTCTTCTGTCTGTCTGTCTGTCTCTGTCTCTCTGTCTGTCTGTCTGTCTGTCTGTCTTCTCTCTCTCTTCTCTCTCTCTCTCTTCTCTCTCGTCTCGTCTCTCTCGCTGAGTAATTCACTAGGCATTGCGGAACTAATTCCCTGGTTTGACAATAGCAACATAAAAAGACATGTCCCGGTGGCAACGTTAAAAACTCATATTTTCTAAGATGAAGAGATCAATTCCTTTCGATGCAAACGAGCTTTTTGCATGGCGTTAACGGGGAGACTGACTTCCTTTGAGTCCAAAAAGCAAATCTACCGCGGGTTAGAGTTCTACATCTCCAAATGAACCAGAGTTGTAGTGTGTGGTGTGTGTGTGTGTGTGTGTGTGTGTGTGTGTGTGTGTGTGTGTGTGTGTGTGTGTGTGTGGTGTGTGTGTGTGTGTGGTGTGTGTGTGTGTGTGTGTGAGTGTGAGTGTGTGTGTGTGTGTGTGTGTGTGTGTGTGTGTGTGTGTGTGTGTGAGTGCGTTTGTGTCTGTGTGTGAGTGAGAGAGTTAGTGATGCTTGTGTTAGGTGCATCAAATGAGCCTGTGTGTGTGTGTGTGTGTGTGTGTGTGTGTGGGTGCGCGCGCGCGCGCGTGCGTG
>CM065718.1:5418216-5423216 GCA_033310375.1 Conus canariensis | reverse complement strand
GTGCAACTGTCTCCGATCATGAAGCTTCACTTTCTTTAAGACCCCTATTTTGTTTTGCTCCCCCCCCCTCCCCTTTCCCCTCCCCGCACGAATTTAAAAAAAAATGTTTCTTATCATTCGGTGATGCTATCAACCTGTCCCTGGAACTAGATCTGAAAAATCCGGTATAGAAGTATTTAGATTTTTAAAATTTTACATTTCTTTGTGTGTGTGTGTGTGTGTGTGTGTGTGTGTGTGTGTGTGTGTTGTGTGTGTGTGTGTGGATGTATGTGTGTGTGTGTGTGTGTGTGCGCGCGTGGGTGTGCGTGTGTGTGTGTGTGTGTGTGTGTGTGTGTGTGTGTGTGTGTGTGTGTGTGTGTGTGTGTGTGTGTGAAAAAAATGTGACAAGACAGGTGGCCCACTCCTCAACGTTATCGTTCAGCGTTGTAATCAAGTTTCCCATCTCGTCCTCTCCTTGGTTGTCTCTCGCTAATGTGGTTGTCTTTTTCTCTCGCTAATGTGGTTGTCTTTTCATCTGCGTCCGTTTGTTTGTCTGTTTGCCTGTCAGTTAAATAACGCAAGAAATTCCTCCCACGTCACCGTCAAGCACTGTAATCAAGTTTACAGACTCCTTCTCTTCATTGTTACCTCTGCAAAGGAAGGCTGTGTGTACACCCGCGCCTGTAATGTAGTTAGTTCGTTTGTTTGTTTTTGTTCATTTGTCAACCAGATCACAAACACATTGAAGCTTGATCACCAAAAATGGCGAAAACATGAAATGTGGCACACGGACATACATGACATTTGGGAGTGGACTTAGATGAAGGGGCGAGTCGTGATTTCATCTAGCAACATTACTTTTACATTTACGCCGAGCATCAACATTTGCGAAGGTTTTGCTTTCGAATGGATAATTGTCTATGAAGTCAGTACATCGTCATGGAATGTTAAAAAAAAAAAAAAAAAAAAAAAAAACTTTCCAGTGAAATTAACCTCAACATTTTGAATTCATACTATATGTCTGTCCGTCCATCTGTCGTCTGTCGTCTGTCCGTCTGTCCGTCCGTCCGTCCGTCCGTCTATCCGTCCGCCGTCCGTCTGTCCGTCCGCCGTCCGCCGTTCGTCTGTCCGTCCCTCTGTCCGTCCGCCGTCCGTCTGTCCGTCCGCCGTCGCCGTTCGTCTGTCCGTCCGTCTGTCCGTCCGCCGTCCGTCTGTCCGACCGTCTGTCTATCCAGGACCGTACTCTCTGCACGGTCTCTGGTCTATCCATGTATCTATGTAGGTAGTTTGTCAATCACGTTTCCTCCTCAGTTCTCCTTTTAAGTGTACAGACTGCGTCTCCTGCTCAGTTCTCCTTTTAACAGTGTACAGACTGCGTCTCCTGCTCAGTTCTCCTTTTAACAGTGTACAGACTGCGTCTCCTGCTCAGTTCTCCTTTTAATAGTGTACAGACTGCGTCTCCTGCTCAGTTCTCCTTTTTAACAGTGTACAGACTGCGTCTCCTGCTTAGTTCTCCTTTTAACAGTGCACAGACTGCGTCTCCTGCTCAGTTCTCCTTTTAACTGTGTACAGACTGCGTCTCCTGCTCAGTTCTCCTTTTAACTGTGTACAGACTGCGTCTCCTGCTCAGTTCTCCTTTAACAGTGTACAGACTGCGTCTCCTGCTCAGTTCTCCTTTTAACAGTGCACAGACTGCGTCTCCTGCTCAGTTCTCCTTTTAACAGTGTACAGACTGCGTCTCCTGCTCAGTTCTCCTTTTAACAGTGTACAGACTGCGTCTCCTGCTCAGTTCTCCTTTTAACAGTGTACAGACTGCGTCTCCTGCTCAGTTCTCCTTTTAACAGTGTACAGACTGCGTCTCCTGCTCAGTTCTCCTTTTAACAGTGTACAGACTGCGTCTCCTGCTCAGTTCTCCTTTTAACAGTGTACAGACTGCGTCTCTTGCTCAGTTCTCCATTTAACAGTGTACAGACTGCGTCTCCTGCTCAGTTCTCCTTTTAACAGTGTACAGACTGCGTCTCCTGCTCAGTTCTCCTTTTAAGTGCACAGACTGCGTCTCCTGCTCAGTTCTCCTTTTAACAGTGTACAGACTGCGTCTCCTGCTCAGTTCCTTTTAACAGTGTACAGACTGCGTCTCCTGCTTAGTTCCGACCTGCGAGGAGGCGTTGTATTCAACCATGTCCGTTTCTTTGTTGGCTGGTTGCTTGGTTTGTTGGTTTCTTTGTTTCTTTGTTGGCTGGTTGCTTGGTTTGTTGGTTTCTTTGTTTCTTTGTTGGTGACTGTTTATCTGTCACAGCAAGATTACTCTACCGAGCCCATTGTCGCCAAACTTTGTTAAAAGATGGCATGCAGATGGCATGAGATGGCATGCAGATGGCATGGAGATGGCATGAAGATGGCATGCAGATGGCATGGAGATGGCATGCAGATGGCATGCAGATGGCATGAAGATGGCATGCAGATGGCATGCAGATAGCATGGAGATGGCATGCAGATGGCATGAAGATGGCATGCAGATGGCATGAAGATGGCATGAAGATGGCATGCAGATGGCATGAAGATGGCATGGAGATGGCATGGAGATGGCATGGAGATGGATGGAGATGGCATGCAGATGGCATGAAGATGGCATCAAGATGGCATGCAGATGGAATGCAGATGGCATGAAGATGGCATGCAGCCCAAATAACGAATCCGTTAAATCTGTGATTTGGACAAAGCCGTAAATAGTATCAGTCCAGCAAGTGTTAATCACGCAATAGTTTGATTGATAAAGAGCAGTACTTGTAATCCTGGTGATACTGGAGGGTGCAGGTTCGAGTCTCTGCCGGACCGTTTAGATACGGGGTGATTTTTCTCTCGGTGTTTAAACTGGTTCTGATTCCATGTCTCAAAAAGTCTTCTGAATGAGACTACACACACACACACACAACACCAACAACACACACACACACACACACACACATACACACACACACAACACACACATACACACACACACACACACACACACAACACACACACACACACACATACACACACACACACACACACACACACACACACACACATACACACACACAACACACACACACACACACACACACACACACATACACACACACACACAACACACACACCACACACACCACACACACACACACACATACACACACACACACACACACACACACACACACACACACACATACACACACACACACACACACACACACACACACACACACACACACACACACACACACACACACACACACACATACCACAACAACACACACATACACACAACACAACACACACACACCACACACACACACACACACACACACACACACACACACACACACACACACACACACACACACACACACACACACACACACACACACACACTACACACACACACACAACAACATACACACACACACACACACACACACACAACACAACACACACACACACACACACACACACACACACACACACACACATACACACACACACACACACACACACACACACACACACACAACACACATCACACACACACACACACACAACACACACACACTACACACACACACACACACACACAACACACACATCACAACACACACACACACACACACACACTCACACATCACTCTCACCTCACCTCTCCTCTTTTCTCTCTCGCTGCAAAAAAGGTAGGAAGAAAGGCCAAAAGACAATGCAATGTACCGCTGATTTGAAAGGCGGTAAGGAATGAGTGAGTCAAGCGAACTTTTCAGACAACTACGTCTCCTGCAGTCGACACAAACAACGCAGATAATAATACACAGAAAGTTCTCTTCACAGGGCGCACAGGGGGCGAATGACGACAGACCCAAAACGCAGAATAGCTAGGCAGGGAACGAAGAGAGAGAGAGAGAGAGAGAGAGAGAGAGAGAGAGACAGAGAGAGACAGACAGACAGACAGACAGACAGACAGAGACAGAGAGACAGAGAGAGACAGAGAGAGACAGAGAGAGACAGAGACAGACAGACAGACAGACAGAGAGTGAGAGAGAGAGAGAGTGAAAGGGAGAGAGAGACAGACAGACAAACAGACAGACAAGCAGACAGACAGACAGACAAGCAGACAGACTGACAGACAGAGACGGAAAGACAGAGACAAAGAGATGAAGCAGTATAAAGAGAGAGAGAGAGAGAGAGAGAGAGAGAGAGAGAGAGAGGCGGGGGGGGGGGGCAAATCAGTTTGAAGAGAGTGTCTGACAGACAGACAGACAGAAACACAGACAGACAGACAGAGAGAGAGAGAGAAGAGAGAGAGAGAGAGAGAGAGAGAGAGAGAGAGAGAGAGAGAGAGAGAGAGAGACGAAACAGTACGAAGAGAGTCTCTGACACAGAAAGAGAGAGAGAGAGAGAAAGAGAGAGAGAGGCGAAACAGTATGAAGAGACTCTCTAAGAGAGAGAGAGACTCAAGACTCAAGATAATTTATTCATTTTAGGCCTTTGCCCCTCATGAAGGGGTGCAAGAAAATACAATCATAGAAGTACCATAAGAACTAGACACAGATAACAAACATGAATTCAGAAACGATCTTAAGATAGCATAAGGGATCGCAGTTTAAACGCTTTAAATAGATAAATCGACAAATTTCGGACTGTTTGTTCATGAGTACATGCCAAAAGCAGTACTAATCTGAAATGGTTTGGGTCTTTGTAATACTTCAACGGTATATACTGAGTTCTTAAGTTTTGCAGGACAGGACAACATAACACAAAATGTAATTCGCTTTCTGTCTCCTCTCTGCAAAGCTGGCACATTAAATCTTCATCGCTATGGAATCGATGACGGTAATAATGCACAGCAATTTCAGAAATACCAAGTCTAAATCTAGTAGTTACATACCTTAAATGCGTATCCAGATGAAGCAAAAGATAAGTTTTAACATTAGGCACAATGCAAAACGTCCTGTAAACATTAAATCTTTCACTATTACTAATATGATAATTCC
>CM065718.1:5403216-5413216 GCA_033310375.1 Conus canariensis | reverse complement strand
TTGTGCTTTGATTTAAATTGCTTTGTCTTCAGTTGCTTAGTTTCACTTGCTTCTCGGTGGTAGTTTATGTTATTTGTTTATTTGGTTTGTTGTTGTTTGTTTATATAATCACGTTTTGATGCATACGTTATATCATTTAGTGCTAACGTGGTAGAATAGGAAAGGCACGTACGAAAAAAAGGCTAAGCCAACACTTTTACCGTTGTGAAATAAAAGATCATTGTGATTGTCATTGTCATCTCTCTCTCTAACTCTCTCTCTCTCTCTCTCTCTCTCTCTCTCTCTCTCCATCCATCCATCCATCCATTCTTTAACAAAAGGCAGCGTTGGTTGAATCACCACCTCACACATGGAGGTTACACAGACCTACGTTTGTTGGTTTGTTTGTTTGTCTGTCCGCAAGATCACGCAAGAATCTAGTGATCCCATGTTAACGACACTCGCCGCCAAGATGTCACGTGGTGTAAGGACGATCTTGCTTCATTCTGGTACGGATTCAAATCAGAGGGGTGAGGTAGGTCGTTTTCCAAATTTTGTTTTGTTTTGGTCGCTGTCTTAAGTGTTGTAAAATAAAGAAATTTTTGTGGACACTTTCGGCAATGTTTCCATGTTTTGTCGATCTAAAAAACACTTTTTTTTCTTCTTTTTCCCCCCTCCCCCCTCCCCCCCCCCCAGATGTGAGCTCATCGATGGCTACGAAAGGTTTACCATGGATCCGCATGACAAGCAGGTTGGAATAAGTGAAATAGCATTCATATGGGGAAAGGAGTGGAGGGTGTGTGGGGGGGGGGGGGGGGGGAGTAACGAGGCGGGGAGAGAGTCGGAGGGGAGGGGGAGGGAGGGAGGAGGGGGAAGAACTGTTCGATCTTTGCGTGGCTTTATGCTCTGAGTGTTGCGTTCTGGTTTTTAATATTTCTCCTTCTTTCTTTCTTTCTTTCTTCCTTTCCGTCTTTCTTTTTTTTTTCTTCTTAACTTCATTCATTGTTTCTTTCATTCTTCCTTTTTTCTTACCTATTTTCTTTCTTTCTTTCTTTCTTCCTTCCTTCCTTCCTTCCTTCTTTCTTTCTTTCTTTCTTTCTTTCTTCCTGCCTTCCTTTCTTTCTTTCTTTCTTTCTTCTTTCTTTCTTTCTTCCTGCCTTCCTTTCTGTCTTTCTTTCTTTTCTTCCTTTCGTTTTTAATACACCGATATTGCAACTTTATCAAAATTGACTTCGTCAGTGAGTTTACCCTCCCAACACCGCCCCCCCCCCCCCACCCCCTTCCCTAAAAATTGAACGCTCTTCCCTGATTCTTTCTCCTTTTTTTTTTTTGGGGGGGGGGGAGGAGAGGAACCCGTGAGTCGGCACTGCGTATTTGTTTCTCCGCCTATAGAAGCTCTACCATCATTCAAAAAAAAAAAAAAAAAAAAAAAAAAAGATCCGATCTCATCCTTCCATCTCGTTATTCTCGCTGCTCTTGGCGAATGGCCTCTCAGCAACATCCAGAATCAAGCTATGACAGAAAGAGAACAGTATCAGGCATCTTCATCTGGATGTCTGTCCTGAAGTGTTAAGATCTCACCAACCTTTACAGCCCCTCTGTCACACAGGGCGAGTCCCTCGCTCAAGGGCAGGAAGAAAATGAAACAAGATGCAAGGCATATAAACGTGCTGCCAGTTTATCTTGAATACGCGTGAGATATTCCATAAAGAAGAAAAACCGTTTGGGGCCGTTATAGCCGTTAGTAACGGCTATTCTGGTGAAAATAAAACATCGGCCATCATTTGTGACCCATAATGAACATGCCTACAAATTTTCAGAAAGATCGGCCAAGTACTTTTTGAGATATTCCATAAAGAAGAAAAACCGTTTTGGGCTGTTGCAGCCGTCAGTAACGGAAGAAAAACCGTTTGGGCCGTTATAGCCGCTAGTAACGGTTATTGTGGTGAACATAAACCATCCGACACCATTCGTGAGCCATAATAAACGTACCTACAAATTTTCAGAAAGATCGGCAAAATACTTTTGAGATATTCCATAAAGAAGAAAAACCGTTAGGGGCCATTATAGCCGTTAGTAACGGCTACAACGGTAAAATAAAACATCGGCCATCATCCGTGACCCATAATGAACATCAGCCAAGAACTTTCGGAGATATTCCATAAAGAAGAAAAACCATTTTGGGCCGTTATAGCCGTTAGTAACGGAAGAAAAACCGTTTTGGGCCGTTTTAGCCGTTAGTAACGGCTATAACGGTAAAATAAAACATCGGGAATCATCCGTGACCCATAATAAACATATCTACAAATTTTCAGAAAGATCGGCCCAGAAGTTTTGTCTGGAGCGAGTGGAACACAATTTGAAGGACAGAACACAGAACAAACAGCACACACAGAACACACACAACAAACCAACACACACAAACCACACACACACAAACACAGCATTCTCGATCCATGGAAGACACCGCTTAAAGAACGGGGGACAAAAGCGTTCGGACGCCGACTTTCACCGCCACAGCTGGGAGCACGAACAAACAGCAGTGTGAAGGACAGAACCAGGCAGTGTGAAGACAGAACCAGCAGTGTGAAGGACAAACCAGACAGTGCATGATAGGGACAGAACCAGACAGTGTGAAGGACAGAACCAGACAGTGTGAAGGACAGAACCAGCAGTGTGAAGGACAGAACCAGGCAGTGTGAAGGACAGAACCAGACAGTGTGAAGGACAGAACCAGGCAGTGTGAAGGACAGAACCAGGCAGTGTGAAGGACAGAACCAGACAGTGTGAAGGACAGAACCAGGCAGTGTGAAGGAAACAGAACCAGACGCAGTGTGAAGGACAGAACCAGACAGTGTGAAGGACAGAACCAGGCAGTGTGAAGGACAGAACCAGGCAGTTGAAGGACAGAACCAGACAGTGTGAAGGACAGAACCAGACAGTGTGAAGGACAGAACCAGGCAGTGTGAAGGACAGAACCAGGCAGTGTGAAGGACAGAACCAGGCAGTGTGAAGGACAGAACCAGCAGATCGGCTGGTCGCGGAACGCAGACGCTGAATTCATTCTTCGCCTCAGCGGTTGGTTGCCTCATGATTTCATCCCATCAGTACACAGTCTAGGCATTCTAAGTGTTATTCCGGTGAAGCGATTGCACGACATTGCGGCAGAATACTAAAAGCGAAGCCCCAGTCTCGAACTTGGCGTTGAAGAGCAAGAACACCAACTGAAGAAAAAAAATCGTGGTCAGAGGAAAATAGTGAGCTGCTAGGCATACTACTTTAACCTTTGCTCTGATTGGCTGATCACCTTCCTTGTTCCAGAGTCTGGCCTGGAAAACGGAACATGTTCAGCTGTCTAAACTGGGCGAGCATTCGTTCTCGCGCTCGCTCACCAACGAGGTCCACACTTGTCGAATGTCGAAAGGGGAGTGCACTGGAGCGAGAATTTCGCTCCTGAAGCCTGCAAAGATAAGTTGTGGAACTTGACAGGCTGAGGAACTGTTTCAAACACCGGAGAGACCTGTCCTCCATATTGCCAGCAGACTGCTGCCAGATTGGAACAGTGTTCTATTTGTGTTATCTCCCCTCTTTCAATACTGCTCGCAAGTGTCCAATCAGAATCGCTTTCCCACATTAGGAGTAGATTACACTTCCGAGGCTTCGTTCCCTTTGGAACTGGCGATTGTTTCTGCTGATGCTGATTTAGTTTTGAATTCGATCACACCGTGTTTAATGGTTCAAACATACAGGGAAATGAAACAATGAACTGCACGTGTAAAGCAAAAACGCAGGCGACTACCCAAAATCAGCTAATTAATGTGAAAAAATCGGTTTTGTCAAGCGGGAGCCAGTGTGGGACGACTTTCGAGTAAGCTTCTCCCGTACATCGACGATTGATAACAATGCACACATGTTAGTTGGAATGAATACAAAAGTTTATGGGCAGGTGTCTGCCTTGATATTAGAGTATTATTAGCTTGCTGCATATGTCTGACACCTACCGAAGCTTTAGTCTGAACTGGTCCGATAGCGATTTCAGTTTCTTCAAATTTTAAAAGGAATTTCAAAGAACAGTTAACATGGGCAAACAAATTACAAGGCAAAAGACGATTGTGTCGACCCTTAGGTCTTCTTCAGACAAGATAGGTCTTCTCAGACAAGATAAACAACAACTCGGGACAACGAAAATGAAGAATGAGCAATCACTGATCTTGTCAGACTCGGCACAAGATGGACGTTGTCTTGTAATCTGTTTTTCCCATGTTAATTAGCAATATTATTTCAAATTCTTTTCCAAATGTGTTTCAGTTTCCGCCTTTGCCTTGGTTCAAATGTCTTCGTTTCAACAGCATTTGTGCTGAATATGCGCGCAATAAAGTAAGGTGAAAGGTCAGGTATGCAATTGACCTAACAATGTGTCTTGCGTGTGGCTGGTTACATCTGGGGTGTGTAGGGTCTGAATACTGTCTCAACATGGTGACTATCTCCTACATGCGCGACAGCTGAAGAATGATGTGCGCTTATCACAGGCTACACGCCACAATTAGGATTTTGCACTAAAACACGATATAATCCATGTAAGCATTTGGAGACCTACCATAAGTTTGAGCCAGCATTTGATGTTCAAGAGATAGTGGATCAAAAGAACAACTCCTCACAAATTATTTCCCTTGTTTTCGTGGGTCTTCACCGATGAAATCTTCAACAATCGTCAAATACATGACCCCCCCCCCCCCCTCCCCCCTTTAGTTGACACACATTTCAGGCCTTTACACTCACCCGTCACCCTATCTTTTTGGCCAGCCCCAAGAGCCCCAAATATTCCCCTTCCTTTGATTTCATTCAACCTGTCTGCTAGGAACCACCTGGCTTGTAGTGATGGCCATAGGAGAGAAAATGAGGAGAATCAACTTTTACACACAACAGAAAATTTCAAAACAATCCGATTGCGCCAGTCTACAAATACTCAACTTCTTAAACAAGGCCTTGGGGCATTCATTTTTGGTGTGCAGCCAGTACGTTTCGGCTATCTACCAGGCCCGCTAAAGATGGAGGAGATGACGCTCTGAAACGCGCGTCCAGACTGGCCAGAGAAGAATGATTTCTTCCATGGCGGTGGTATTCCTAAATCCTTGAATGCGCCCAGTCCACCCTAAAGTGGGGGCGGGGTTGGAGGTGGGAGAAAGGAGGACAGGCAGAGTAGAAGGATGGGGGATGGGGGAGGGAGGGGGAAAGAGGCGAAAAAAGGGGGGTGGTGAGGGAGGGGGGGGGGACTCGGCATTGAAAACTTAAAATAAATATGTGATGCTCTAGACAAGATGTCCAAAGAAAAAAAGAAGAAAGAAAGAAAGGAAGGAAGGAAGGAAGGAAGGAAGGAAGGGAAAAAAAGTAAAAAAAAAAAGAAAAGAAATGCTTGTTTCGATCTGTCTTTACCTATTATTATTACTATTTCTTTTAACGATCAGCTGCCGTGTCGAAGTGGTTAGCGCCGTGGTCTTCCGGCTGGGAGGTCGTGGGGTCGACTCCCACCACAGCCATATATTTGTGAGATTTTTCTACCCCCACCGGCTCTTACCCAGAGCTGCGTTTGCTGAGGGATCAAAAGAAAAGACTGGCACCACACTGTGGAGTTTCGTCCACTTCATGGAATCGTGTCTGAGAGTGTCGCTCATGTTTTATTATCACCAACACTGCAGGTGTCTGTATCTCTCGGGCGTGGTTGACGCAAGGATAGATCAGGAAAGTAAGCGTAGAGAACAAGCTTTGTCTTGCAGTCTCAGACCTGCATGGAGATGTGTAGCATCATCTTCCCCATCCTCATCGATCAGCATCAATCAGATTCGGTGGCCCCTCATGTCCTACTCTTCTCGTGACCTGATTTCTGATTAACTCACCGTGTCTACGTCGGGGTAACCGGTATCGGCAAATTCACTGGGTTTGTCGTCGGACGGACGAGGTAACACCCTCTGGAGGGAAAGCTCACTCACGCTGGCGCCGCGACTGACCAATCATTGTCGTCAGCAGCGGGCGCTTTGTAGGTGGTATCCTGCGTATGTTAGATCAGAACAGGCGCCACTGAACACCACCGAAGTGACTCGGCAGCAGTGCAGTGTCTTCTCCGGTGGGTTGCCTCTTGACGACTTGACATTTGCCGCTCCCTATGGATTGTCGGTGGCGGGGCTGGAGAGGGGAGGGGGTAGACGGGCCAGGCTGTAGCTGTGGACAGGAGGAGGAGGGGAGGGGGGGGGGCTGAAGTGACTCGGAAGATAAGACAAAAAGTTATTATTACCATTATTATCGTTATTGTTATTGTTACTATTGTATATTATTATTGTTGTTCTTAGCATCAGCAAGAGCAGCAGCAACATTGTAATTGTTGTTGTGTTTGTTGTTGTTCTTAAAAATAATCAATATTTGTTCAACCTTCTTGTTGGTGTTTGTCGTTCTTAATGTTCAATGTTTATTAGATCTTCTTTCCATTGTTAGATGTGTTGTTCTTCTTGTTGTTGTCACTAGAATGATTGTTATTGTTGTTACTGGTTATTATCCTCCACCTCCCATTTATTCGCCTAACGTAATCAAGTCTTTCTACACTGACAGCTAGACGACGCACGCGTTTGCTTCTGCTATTGTGTTGTTAAGATTCTGTTGATTTTCTTCTTTCTTTCTTTCTTTCTTTCATTCGTTCATTTTTCTTTCTTTCTTTCTTTCTTTCGTTCTCGTTTGTTCGTTCGTTCTTCCCTTCTTTCTTTCTTTCTTTCTTTTTTCTTTCTTTCTTTCTTCCTTCCTTTCTTTCTTTCTTTCTTTCTTCTTTTCTTTCTTTCTCTCGTTCTTTCTTTCTTTCTTCTTTTTTCTTTCTTTTCTTTTCATTTCTTTCTTTCTTTCTTTCTTTTCTTTTCTTTTCTTTCTCTCTTTCTTTCTTTTCTTTCTTTCTTTCTTTCTTTTCTTCTTTCTTTCTTTCTATCTTCGTTTCTTCCAAAGTTTCTCTCTGTCTCTAATTCTTATTCCTCTTTCTCTACAGTTGTCTTCCTCGGTTTTTTTTTTTCAGTTCTTGAAAAAAAGAAAGAAAAAAGATAACATCGAAAGACGAAGTATAAATGTGAAGAAGATAAACAAATCTAGAGTTTAGTTTGCTGCATTATTTCAGTTGTGTGTGTGTGGTGTGTGTGTGTGTGTGTGTGTGTGTGTGTGTGTGTGTGTGTGTGTGTGTGTGTGTGTGTCTGCCTGTCAAGTCAAGGCAAGTCAGTTGTGTGTATGTGTGTGTGCGTGCGTGCGTGCGTGCGTGCGTGCGTGGTGTGTGTGGTGTATGTGTGTGTGTGTGTGTGTGTGTGTGTGTGTGTGTCTTCTTTCTCTATATCTGTCTCTTTGGCTGTGACCACCCCTAGCTTTTCACCACCACCACCCTCCTCCCATCTCTCTCTCTCCACCTCCGCAAAGACAGACAATAAGCTATGACCTTGGTTCCCTGTATCATTTGTTATTTGTCATTCGCCCCGTCTTTCCTTCACGTTTTTTGTTGTTGTTATTTTTTTAATTATTTTTTTTCTTTTTGCTTTTCACTCTATAGCTTTATTACCATCTTTATTGTTCTTCTTTCCTTTGTCTGTCTGCATCGCCTCGCTTACTTTGCCGCTCTCTCATTCCAGATGTGCGGTGAAAGACAGCTGTGACCTCGTCTGGCTGTAGTCTTTTATCGTCCCTTCCTTCCTTCCCTCCCTCCCTCCCTCCCTCTTTCCTTCCTTCCTTTTGCTTTCTTCCATACTTCTTCATGTCTTTTTTTTAAAGGAAGAGGACAGGAACTAGCAGAGACAAAAAAAAAAAAAAAAACCCAGAAACTACACACACGCAGTAATACTATTCCCCCCCCCTCTCTCTCTCTCTCTCTCTCTCTCTCTCTCTTCTCTCTCTCTCTCTCTCTCTCTCTCTCTTCAATACACATAATTATACGCACATGCGTTACGTACGCACGTATCTACGTACTTGAGCGTACCACACACACATAAATACACACACGCGCGCGTGCGCAATTGCACGTACACACCACACACACACACACACACACACACACACACACAACACACACCACACTATATATATATATATATATATATATATATATATATATATATGTGTGTGATTAGTTGTTGTGTTCTCTCTCTCTCTCTCTCCCTCATCTCTCTCTCTCTCTCTCTTCTATATATATTATATATATATATACACACACACACACACACACAGAACACAAGCACACACAACTCTAAACAAGCACGCAACACACAAACGCAGACCAGGGTGCTCACGCGGGCCACAGACACACAAAGACTCTCTCTCTCTCATTCTCTCTCTCTCTTCTCTCTTCTCTCACTCAATCACATCTCTCCTCTCTCTTCACACCACACACACCAACACACACAACACAACACACCACCACACACACACAACACGCACGCACCCACGCACAAACCAAACAAACACACACACATACACACAACACACACACACACACACCACACACCACACACACACACAACACACACACTTACTACACCACACCACACACACCACAACACGTACGCGTGTCACATGCGCAAATGACTCTTTCAAGACAGGGTTGCATTCTGAAACTTTGCTTTTTACTGTTCATATATGATATGCAGACTACATTGATTAACGTAAACACAAAATTGGTGGCTTTTCAGGATCAAAAGACATTCCTCTTTTGATGTACGAAAATGAAATTGAGTGTTTTGTTCTGTCAATGACCGCCCAAAAAATCGAACGTCACTAAAACATGCTACAAACGGGGTCTCAAAACCTATATAGAAAAGACAAAAGATGTATCTTTCAAACTGCAAGATGTCAGAGATTATGAAAAATGAACTCAACGGCAGACGATCAAAGCGTCCATTTTACTTGGCTGTAACAGTTCCTGTCACATGAAAGTGGTCCAGATGTGTGTTAATTCATCACAAAGCGCTTCCAGCCAAATCAGCCTTCAAAAGGTTACTCTTTAACTTGTTGTTATATTATCAGGTTAAGCCTGTACTTATGGTGTTCTAATCAGATGTTAATTCCGCCTGTTGTAGTATTCAAAGATTGGGGGTTTCAGTGTTATGAGGTCACAGAAAACATGCAGACTGAAGTATGCAGAGGAGTGTATGAACTGGGGAGATGTTACAGATAACGGAGCAGGTGGGGACAGGGTTTTCTTTTCTCATTGTTGTAGACGCTTGTGGTGTATGCTAGTTGGTGAAGATTATTATTTTTTTTTTTGCTATACCTCAAACTGTTCTGAGTGTTGTTAATCTACGTGAACAAGAGAAGCAACTTCCTACGTTTGATCACAAATGATGAATGCATGCAACAGCAGAATGAAGGATGCAGTTGAATGTAGAAGGAGAAGGGGATGTGGACAATTCTGGCACCAACACCTGACAGTCAGCACAGAAAGGGGTGTAGCAGTCAGCACCAACACCTGCAGACAGCACAGCAAGGGTGGTAGCAGTCAGCACCAACACCTGACATCAGCACAGAAAGGGTGGTAGCAGTCAGCACCAACACCCGACAGTCACACAGAAAGGGGTGTAGCATCAGCACCAACACTGACAGTCAGCACCAACACTGACAGTCAGCACAGAAAGAGGTGTAGCAGTCAGCACCCACACCTGTCAGTCACACAGAAAGGGGTGGTAGCAGTCAGCACCAACACCTAGCAGACAGCACAAAAGGTGGTAGCATCGCACCAACACCTGACAGTCAGCACAGAAAGACGTAGGTAGCAGTCAGCACCAACACCTGACAGTCAGCACAGAAAGAGTGGTAGCAGTCAGCACCAACACCTGCAGACAGCACAGCAAGGGGTGGTAGCAGTCAGCACCAACACTGACAGTCAGCACAGAAGGGGTTGTAGCAGTCAGCACCAACACTGACAGTCACACAGCAAGGGTGGTAGCATCAGCACCAAACTGAGACAGCACAGAAAGACGTGGTAAACAGTCAGCACCAACACCTGACAGTCAGC
>CM065718.1:5375716-5393216 GCA_033310375.1 Conus canariensis | reverse complement strand
AACACATCTCCACACTTCGCTCCCCTAGCCCCCCCCCCCCCCCCCCCGCCCCTCCCCCCTCCCCCCCAACTCCACCCCACAAACACACACACCCATCCTCCACCTACACACGGCACGTACAAGGCTAAAAATAAAAACCCTTCGCCTAAGAAGCCTTTCCAATGAGGCAGAAAGGCAGGATTCAGAGTGAGGCGAAAGCAAAGGACGTGGCGAGGAAGAGAAATGTTTAGAAATGCCTAAGCCCTCAGACTGCCACGGGATGACTGTCCGCACCCAGACATGCATTCCAACCTTCAGACCAGGCACATTTATTGTTCTAATCGGTGAGAATTTAATGACTTTCCCTTGCACTGCGTGTGCCGAACTTCGATGCGAAAAATGAGTTGGTTTTATTTTCGTAAAATGAAAGGAATAAACCCACGAACAAAAACGGGCCGTCATCCATTTTGTTATAAATGAAGTATGGCTGTGGGCACTCTCTCATCGTACAGAAACGACCAGTCATTCATTTTCTTATGAAAGAAGTTGTGGATGTGTGCGCCCCCAATATCATTCATAAACGAGCCATCACTCTGTCCAATTCAAGAGTGGGTACACGCCTGCGAAGATTTGAACATGACCGGAAATCATTTCGCCTCATTCAGGAAAGATAAAAGACAAATCTCTGATATATTTCGACCCAGACGAAGGATTCAAACTTGTTGAAAAGTCATGCTGACATTTGGACTGTACAATTCTTCTGTTCATAGCCATCACATACGCCAAGGGAAAGTCTAATACGAAATATGGCCTTTTCGGTATGAGTTTTCAGGGGATTTTTTTTCCTTTTTCTTTCTTTCTATTTTCTTTTCCTTTTTTTTCTCTCTTTTTTTTTTTTTTGAAATTGATTATCAAATCAAGAAAGTTTGTTCAGTATAAATGAGCTTTCCAGCAGCTGAAGCAAACGGAATTAGTTTTAAAGTGGAGTGACAGCAGGCGGAAATTCAAACACATTTTAAAATAGAAATCATAGTTAACCCGATAGACAGCAAGAAAAAACAAGTCACAAGACAAAACACGACGCGTTTCGACATCTTAAGTCTTCAACAGCCAAGACAATCAACATTCAGGACAATAAAAACAAAACAAAAACGAGCTATCTCTTACCTTCTCGAATTCGACGCAAGTTGGGCGTCGAATGGTCGAAACGCGTTGTGTTTTGTCTTGCTATTTGCTTGTCCCTGTTCTCTGACTATAATTTCTTTCCAAATGCAATTGGTTTTAACAGTAAAACTCGCTGGTTTCATGTACCATTAACAGAAGGTTTGCAGAAATTTGAGAATCGTACAGCCTGACCCCCCTCCCCCCCTCCTCCCGCATATAATACGTGTATGTGTGTGTATGTGCGCTCGTGTATGGCGTGCGTGTGTGCGTGCTTGCGTGTATGTATGTGTGTGCCTGCGTGCCTGTGCGTGCGTGCGTGTTTGTGTGTGTGCGTGCGTGTGCGTGAATGCGCGCGCGTGCGTGCGTGCGTGTGTGTATATATGTGTGGAAGAATTGGTGATGATTTGGAGACAGCGTCTCTGTCGTGAGACGGTCATGCGTGTTTTATTTTCCTGTAGCAAAGCAGCACACAGCCCTATCCACAGGTCTTGTTCATGTAGCAAAGCAGCACACAGCCCTATCCACAGGTCTTGTTCATGTAGCAAAGCAGCACACAGCCCTATCCACAGGTCTTGTTCATGTAGCAAAGCAGCACACAGCCCTATCCACAGGTCTTGTTCATGTAGCAAAGCAGCACACAGCCCTATCCACAGGTCTTGTTCATGTAGCAAAGCAGCACACAGCCCTATCCACAGGTCTTGTTCATGTAGCAAAGCAGCACACAGCCCTATCCACAGGTCTTGTTCATGTAGCAAAGCAGCACACAGCCCTATCTACAGGTCTTGCTGCACATGAGAGACTTCGGGTCCCTGGTAAATTCTTCTTCCAAGGGAGACAACTGATGGTTGTTGTTGTTGCTGTGTTGCCTGACGTTTCCCAGCTGGGCTGTGTGTTCATGGGCACTGGCACTGAGAAATGAGTTACCGTTACTCTTCTTCGTGTACCCCCACGATGTTTTTACGTCCCTAACTGTGTAGGTAACTGACGTACATGTAGGGTAGCTCTTGCCCCCACCCCTTCCCCAAATGATGATATAAATATACGTCCATAACTCCAAGCGAATGCTGCTTACGACACCGAATCGCCTAGCAGATATGACAGCATAGAGCACACAGGATTTAAAGATCATTTTGTAATGAACGTTGGGATCTGTACAACACACACACACACACACACACACACACACACACACACACACACACACACACACACACGCACGCACGCACGCACGCACACGCACGCATGCACGCACGCACACACACACTTACACACACACACCACACACACACACACAACACACACACACACACACACACACACACACACATGTTACTGCAGATTCCATGAAGACCTTGTTTCTAGTTGTTGCATCTGATGGAATATTTGTTTTATTCATTTTTTTTTCTCTCCTCAGTAAATTGATATTTTTCGTTGGTCAACCCTTAAAGTGTATTCGATTAGACTGTTACTTCATCCTTTGACTGTGTCTGGGATTTTAGTCTGCTTCATCCTTTGACTGTGTCTGGGATTTTAGTCTGCTTCATCCTTTGACTGTGTCTGGGATTTTAGTCTGCTTCATCCTTTGACTGTGTCTGGGATTTTAGTCTGCTTCATCCTTTGACTGTGTCTGGGATTTTAGTCTTGGCCTTTTAACTTTGCTCTTATCCCCCCCCACCCCCCACCCCCCACCCCCCTTTTTTTGTTGTTGTTGTTGTTGTTAACGTAACTTTGCCTAAAGACTTTATGAGGCTTTCATGGCTTGATGGTCTGGACTATGAACGTCAAGGCTGGACTCTTTAACACAATGCCAACAAGTATTGGAGGGTACCGTTCCATTCACAACTCAGAAGACCAAGCCAGGCTGCTTACAGCCCCGTCGACTAGAATGGTGACGTCAGGGGTGACGTCAGCAAACACTGTAGAGAACTTGCTTGCTGTGCTAGCATAACTGGAAAGGCAAGAAACTTAGGAAAAAACGGGCGTGCCTCTCTTATCTTTCTGTAGATCCGACCACAACTTTGTCTCTAGGTCGGTCTGTCAGTTTGTGTGCCTCTCTCTCTCTCTCTCTCTCTCTCTCTCTCTCTCTCTCTCTCTCTCTCTCTCTCTCTCTCTCTCTCAAGATAATTCAGCCATGATCTTTCGAAAGAGCAAGGCTTGTAATTTAGCTGGCGCTGATGCATCTCTGTGTTAACAGACAGCAGACGGTTTCCCAACCAGTCCTCCGCAGCGGTAACAAGGGGGATGAACTCCGTAATGTGCTGTCTAGGGGTCTGCTCGCCCCCCCCCCCTCCCCCCGCCCCCTCTGTTTGTCTCTCTCTGTCTGTCTGTCTCTCTGTCTGTCTCTCTGTCTCTGTCTCTGTCTCTGTCTCTCTCTCTGTCTCTCTCTCTCTCTCTCTCTCTCTCTCTCTCGCTCTCTCTCTCTCTCTCTCTCTCTCTTTGTGATTCTTCTTCTTCTTCTTCTTCTTCTTCTTCTTCTTCTTCTTCGTCTTCTTCTTCGATGTTGCTTTTCTGTTATTATCTGATGACGAATTTATAATAAAATGAGTTGCTAAATTCATTGCAGAAGGACAACAACAAAAAAATCAGACAAATGAAGGATATTTACAGTTATGGTATCGATAATGCACTATTAGAGATATATGAATGAATATATCCATTTATCGCACGTCGAGGAAATCAATAAGATGTCACATCCTCATTTGCTTGAGTGGATTGTCGAGTCAGTCTATATGATCTTACACTTTCTGGTTGGTTGTTTCTTTGTTTCTAACGCTACTACGGTACTAGTGCGTGCGAGGATATTTGAAGGTGTCCCGGTTTTGTTTGTTTTATTCGCCTTTAATTTGGTATACACTGGTAATAACTGTGTAGTATTTGATACACACTAGTAATGACTGTGTAATATGTGATATACACTGGTAATAACTGTGTAATATGTGATATACACTGGTAATAACTGTGTAATATTTGATATACACTGGTAAAAACTGTGTGATATTTGATATACACTGGTAATAACTGTGTAGTATTTGATACACACTAGTAATGACTGTGTAATATTTGATATTCACTGGTAAAAACTGTGTAATATTTGGTATACACTGGTAATAACTGTGTGATATTTGATATACACTGGTAATAACTGTGTAATATTTGATATACACTGGTAAAAACTGTGTGATATTTGATATACACTGGTAATAACTGTGTGATATTTGATATACACTGGTAATAACTGTGTAATATTTGATATACACTGGTAATAACTGTGTAATATTTGATATACACTGGTAATAACTGTGTAATATTTGCTCCCGGCGAAAGAAAGAGGAAAAGGTTATTGTCCTGTCATCCTCCTTGTCAAAAGCCTTTCTTGTGGTAACGACAATAAAATAACAAAGTGGCAAAGAGTCGAAACTCTCTCTCTCTCTCTCTCTCTCTCTCTCTCTCTCTCTCTCTCTCTCTGTGTGTGTGTGTGTGTGTGTGTGTGTGTGTGTGTGTGTGTGTGTGTGTGTGTGTGTGTGGAATAGAAGAGTGGATGAACGGATATGTGGTGGGACGTGGGTAAAAGGTGAACACATGATGTTTTTGTAATGTGAAGAGGAAGGAGTAAGTGTACCAACAGTTTATGTATGTGAACAAAATATACTCCATCACACTCATTGGTCCTCTGTGTAATCTGGGGATACTAATAAAGCTGTTTCTCTTTTTTTTCTTTTGGTTTTATTTCCTTTCTTGTTTATCTCGTGAGTTTTTCTACTTTTTTGTAGTAAGAATCACTGTACATATTCGACTCGGTCGCGCGCGCGCTCGCGCGCGCGCACACACACACACACACACACACACACACACACACACACACACACACACACACACACACACGCACACGCACGCACGTACGCACACACACGCACACACACACGCACACACACACGCACACATGCACACGCACGCACGCACGCACGCATACACACACACCACACACACACAACACAAACACACGCACACACACACACACACACACACACACACACACACACACACACACACACACCACACACACACACACACACACACACACACACACACACACACACACACACGCACACACACACACACACACACACACACACACAGCGACTAATAATAAACTGTCCTGATCTTCCTGAACCAAAAAAAAAAACATAGAATGAAAATATGAAACAGCAGCACAACAGCTCTGTTTATTCAGCAAATTCTTTCCAATCCAGTCTTTAGATTCCATTTTATAATCAGATGAATTGTCATGAATATCACATTAAATTTTTTTATGACATGGTGCAGTCTCTATATTTTGAGAATTAAAAAAAAAACAGAGATTTTTTTTGTGGAAAGAAACAAAACAACACTAGCTGAAGATTTGCATGTTAATGCCAGTATAATGCAATCACTCGTCCATCTGTCGTGATATTCATGCCGCCGGAGAAAGGACAGACACCGTCATGCAATCATCATTAGAATTTTACAATTAAATTCGGAACAGGAATATCTGTCAGTAATACCTTATCAATATTTTTTATCGAGGGGTTATTTGTAGTATTTCTTCAGAGAGCAAACTGAAGGCTGAAAACTGACACATTCACAACATAAGGTCCTTTTATGTGAAGATTACGGAAGGAATGCTACATCTGAAGCTCGCGACGGAATGCTACATAGGAACCTCACAACAGAATGCCACATCTGAAGCTCATCTGAAGGTCACAACGGAATGCTACATCTGAAGCTCATCTGAAGATCACGACAGAATGCTACATCTGAAGATCACGACAGAATGCCACGTCTGAAGATCACAACAGAACGCCACGTCTGAAGATCACAACAGAACGCCACGTCTGAAGATCATCGGAAGATCACGACAGAATGACACATCTGAAGATCACGACAGAATGCCACATCTGAAGATCACGACAGAATGCTACATCTGAAGATCACGACAGAATGCTACACCCGAAGATCACGACAGAATGCTACATCTGAAGATCACGACAGAACGCCACATCTGAAGATCACGACAGAATGCTACATCCGAAGATCACGACAGAATGCCACATCTGAAGATCATGACAGAATGCTACATCTGTTTTTGGTCATTAAATGGTGGTTCAAAGGAAGGTGACAGCGAGCGGAAATTGACACAAACTTAAAAGAAGATTTACTTACTGTTCCGCCGAACGAAACAGAAAAACAAATGACAAGACAAAACACGACGCGTTTCGACCTCTTTGATCTTCTTCAGGCTAAAGAAACAACATTCAAAGACGATGGAAACGAAGAAAGAACAATCACTTTTCTCCTCAGGTTATAGAGTCACATCCATCTTGTGCCGAATTTGAGGAGATAGGTGGTTGTTCGTTCTTTGCTTTCATTGCCTTAAATGTTGTTTGTCTTGCCGGAAGAAGACCAAAGAGGTCGAAACGCATCGTGTTTTGTTTTGTAATTTGTTGTCTCTTTCGTTCGGCGGGACAGTAAGCAATTTTTTTTATTTGATTTTGAAACGACTGATGCTTTGTTCCTTTCGGCATTAACGTCTTATACAAGGATAAACCATCACTATATCAAGCAAACTGTTCCCAGTTTCCTCTTAAAGTTCCGATTTGGAATGATGAGAGGTGGGGGTAGGGAGTGGGGGTAGTAAGGGATGGGGGTGATCTGTTCGTCTTACAACTGCAGTCCGTGTCCTTGGTTTGACAAATCACGTATTAGCCTTCCAGAGACCATTTAAAAAGGTAGCAACACCCCCACCCCTACCCCACCACTTTGACAAATCACGTATTAGCCTTCCAGAGACCATTTGAAAAGGTAGCAACACCCCCACCCCTAGCCACCACCTCGCTCCCTCATTTCTTCCCCATTTCCCACACCTACACGCTTTCCCACCTCCTTCTTTTTCTTTGTTCACGTTTCACAAACGGCATAGAGAAAGCTCAGCCTGTCACCTGGAGTCTTGCGAGCTATCTGATGGTGTCTTAGGCTCACGAAACCTGCTTACCCGAATCACTGTACTTCAGTGGAGGTTTGTTCTTTTGTACTGTCGCTGTTGTCCGCTCCTGGCTGTGGCTGTCAATGTTCTCATTGATGATGACCTTTTCTTTTGTCGCCAGTGGAATACCTTCCAGGTTCAAGGAGAAGGCATTACGAGATGGGAGTGCTCTGTCAGGCCTATTGGGGAGAGAGAATACAGGAAAGCAAAGAGGATGTAACTCATTGGTGAGACGTACAAAATTTCAGACTGACCTTTACAGATTTTGGGGGTATGCATTTCAGGCTGTGACCGTAAGCCAGTGATCTTTCTTAAAGCATGGACATTGCATTTTCTTGCTAAAGCATGAGCACAAGTCCATTTTTTAAGGTCAGGACAGGTTTTAAGTGAGAGAAGGATGGGCGGCTCAGTATCATTAACACAACTTAATGTCTTTTTACTTCTGAGATATAGATTATCAGAAGACCTTAAAGTAACATGACTGTGACAATTCACCATTGCTTAATGCTATGCTAATGTTGTTGTTGTTGTTGTTTGTCCGTCGAGACGACGAAGACCATCTAGTCATCCTGGGATCGGGGGTGAGTGCGTGGATGGCTGGTCCGGCCGATCTGCGTCCGGAAAGACCTATCACAGTATGGACAGGGGATGGTGGCGGCAGTTGGAGATCTGTTGGCGCTGGTCTTCCTGATCATCCTGCACTGCTCAGCTGTTACTTTCACAGGTTTCTGCACCTTTGCAGACAACTGATCGCCACCCGTCTCTGTCCTGGGCAGTCTGCTCCCATGTTATATGGCTGATGTTGAAGGCCTTCAGGGAAGATTTGAGGTTGTCTTTGAAATGTTTCTTCTGGCCTCCATGAGAGCGCTTTCCTTGTTGTAGTTCACCAAACAATAGTTTTTTTTGGCAGCCGATGGTCTGGCATGCGAGCTACATGACCTGCCCAGCGAAGCTGTGACTGTATCAGGATGGTGAAGATGCTAGGCAGGCCAGCACAAGTGAGGACTTCAGTGTCCGGAATCTTATCGTGCCACTTAATTCCCATGAGTCTTCTGAGGCAGGTGGTGTGGAAATGGTTCAGTTTCCTGGAGTGACGCCGGTAAACTGTCCATGTTTCACAGCCATAGAGCAGTGTGGTGAGAACTATGGCCTGATACACCTTGATCTTGGTTACTAGGCTGATGCCCCTCCTGTTCCATACGCTCTTGTGGAGTCTGCCAAAAGCGGCACTAGCTTTGGCGAGCCAGGCATTCACCTCATCGTCGATGACAACGTTTCTGGACAGAGTGCTGCCTAGGTAGGTGAACTTATCCACTGCATTCAGTTGCTGTCCAGTGATGGTGATGACTGGCTCAACATATGGCTTTCCCGGGGCTGGCTGGTACATCACTTCAGTCTTTTTCGTATTGATTGTCAAGCCAAAGTTGTTGCAAGCAGCAGAGAACTCATCAACACTGCGTTGCATTGTGGCTTCTGAGACAGCGTTGAGGGTATAGTCGTCCGTGAAAAGGAAGTCACTGACAGTGTCTGTCGAGACCTTGGTTTTCGCTTGAAGTCTCCTGAGATTGAAGACTGATCCATTTGTACGGTACTTGATGACGATGCCTATCTCCGCGTCACTGAATGCGTCAGTCAACATAGCCGAGAACATGAGGCTGAACAGAGTGGGAGCAAGAACACAACCCTGCTTCACTCCGTTTGAAACTGAGAACAGTTTAGATGTCTCACCGTTGTTTTGGACTCTGGCCAGCATGCCGTCGTGAAGTTGGCGTACGACAGCAATGAACTTTCTGGGGCATACGTACTTCGCCATAATTCTCCAAAGCCCCTCCCTACTGACAGTGTCAAGTGTCAAAGGCTTTGGTCAGATCAACATAGGTGGAGTACAGGTCGACATTCTGTTCCTGACACTTTTCTTGAAGCTGTCTGGCTGCAAACACCATGTCGATGGTCTCGCGTTCTTTCCGGAAGCCACACTGACTCTCAGGTAGGAGACCTTGCTCAAGATGTGTGTTGAGCTGGTTGAGTAGAACTCTAGCCAGGAGCTTGCCTGTGATTGATAGCAGGGAGATTCCACGATAGTTATCGCAGACCTGACGGTTTCCTTTGCGTTTGTAGAGATGAACGATGGAGGCATCTTTAAGACCTTGAGGAACTGCCTCGTGCTGCCATATGATCTGAAGTTTCTTCACCAGAGCTGCACCACCCTCTTTGTAGACCTCAGCTGGGATTACGTCTGAGCCAGGCGATTTGCCACTGGATAACAGATGAATTGCTTTCTGGGTCTCCAAAACTGGTACAGTGTCCAGCGTCTTATCGATCGGAATTTGGGGTAGTCGATCAATGGCTTCATTGTTGATGGTCGATGGGTGGTTCAGTACGCTGTCAAAGTGTTCAGCCCATCTTTCTAGTATATTATCTTTATCTGTGATCAGCGCTGATCCATCTGCACTGAGAAGTGGAGATGAGCCTGATTTGGTGGGGCCGTAGACTTCTCTCAAGCCATTGTAGAAGTTTTTCATATCATTCCTGTCTGCAAAGCCCTGAATCTCCTCAGCTTTGTTGCTCAGTTAGGAGTCTTGCATCTGGTGCAGCTTTTGCTGGATGTTTCTGTGGGTGTTTCTCAGCACGTCGTTCTTTACTGTTGACTGTGGGTCATCGATGTGCGCTCTGAAAGCACGATGTTTTTCCTCTAGAAGCTGCTGGATTTCAGTGCAGTTCTCATCGAACCTGTCCTTGTGCAACCTGGTTGTGGGTCCCAGACACGCCATAGCTGTGCTGTACACCATCTCACGAAGTGCGCCCCATGCTGCTTCCACATCGAGGTCATTCAGTATGGTGGACTCCAAGTGGGCTTCCAAGGTGTCAGCAAAGGACTGTTTAGTATGGACGACCTTGAGCTTGCTGACATGCACACGTTTTGGTTGTTTTACGCCTTGAGAACGTCTCTTGGGCTGGACATGAAGCTTGGGCTTGGAGATGATGAGGCGGTGATCTGTCCAGCACTCTGCACTACACATGGCCTTCGTGGCCCTCACGTTCTGCCTGTCCCTCATTCTCACGATGACATAGTCAATAAGATGCCAATGTTTGGATTGCAGGTGCATCCATGATGTCCTGTTGTGGGTAGGGGGCGGAAGATGGTGTTCGTGATCAGAAGGTCATGCTCGATACATGTCTGAAGGAGAAGCAGACCGTTGAGTTGCCAACTCCATGCTTTCCAATCACGCCTTCCCAGGTGATGCTATCGCTGCTATGCTAATACCTATGCTACAAAGCACTTGTGGGATGATGCAATTTTTCTGTAACCATTGATGGGAGCAAATATCAGTATTTTATGCTGCAGTATGCGGGAGCAAATATGCGGTATTTGATATTTTTCTGTTCTCTAAGAAAAGAAAACTACTCACTCTTTACACGCAATTATTCCTAATGACTTTTTTCAGGAAGACAAGATTCCTTCCCAATGAAAACTTTACATCATTTAAGACAGCCACTTTTTTTTAATCTGTCTGTTCCATAAGAAAAAGAAAACTGTTTTCTAAATGCAAATCACTTTTTGTGTTTGTTTGAATGATGAAAATTGCTTTGGTACATAGGACTTTGATTTTTGAAGCATACGAAATTCTTTCCTTGAGGAAAAGTATCACGCAAACCTTCAAACACCCACAATGTGCCCCTCACTCAAAGCCCACCCCCTCCTAAAATCGTCGTCGCCCCATTCTCTCCCCTTTACCGTTTCTGGGAGGCTTTAAATCCCATGCAATGGCCAATCGATTGCCGAGGAATCGATAGTGGTGAACCTGGATTATGGGAACACACGGACAGTGGGAGCGTCTCTCAATCTTCCGTCAACAGGCCACTTTGCCACTTTACGGCCTCGCACACCCTCCTCCTCCTCCGTTGTCGCTGTTCACATGTCATGAACTTCTCGCGCTCGTTCCAGGCGGTAAACCAATTCGGATGGTTGGCTTTTCCAATTGTGCGGGCAGGACGGGAGGAAGGAAGCCCGTGTCGGTTGACTGACCCCGGATCGGCCTGGGGCCCATCTCATTACCATCAGCTTATAAGCTCCGACCTGCTGTGGGATGGAGCAGGGCCGTGGGTTTTTCAATTATCGTGTTTGTCTGTCTGTATGTCAGTTTCTCTGTCTGTCTGTCTGTGTGTCTGTCTGTGTGTCTGTCAATTGGATGACTGGGAACCTTCAAGGGCAGATTTCTATGCAATTTTACCGGATGGTTTGTAAGGTCAGTGTTCACCAGGGGTGACAAACTGAAGTCTTTACGTGCAAATTGATGAAATATCCTCCACCTACCCACCACCCTCTCCCCCCCCCTCCCGTGCTCCTCTCCCTCCTTTATCCTTCCCTCTTTCTTCCTGTCCTCCCCTCCTCTTTGTGGAAGGGACACAATTTTCGCCTGAGACACGATCTTCGTCTGTGTAGGGGACAGAATTAGTGCCCAGGGTAACATCTCCTAATTTCAAAGTGTCTTTTTTGATGGATTAATTCATTGATGTACTCCTGATAAAACAGACCCTTGGGTGCTTTGATGGGTTTACTCAATAATTCAGAACCCGGTTCCCAATTAAAGACAAAAAGAACTGACAAACAATAGATGACACGGAATTTCACTGCTGTTGTAAGGAACATATCAGCTGTGTGAGGGAAGTGTGTGTTGGAAAATAGAATTACACCTACTTTCATCGGAAATACACAAGTGCTTATTCCTCTAGTTTTTAATCGGACTTTAGTCATGGTTTAGTGAAATCCATGAATGAAAAATATGAGAGATTTACGCAAGCGACGTATTTGAGAAACTCTCTCTCTCTCTCTCTGTTTCCCTCTCTCTCTCTCTCTCTCTCTCTCTCTCTCTCTCTCTCTCTCTGAAGATAATTCAGCCATGATCTGTCGAGTGACGCCTTGTAATCTAGCTGACGCTGATGCATCTCACTATGAGCAGATAGCAGTGGGTCTCCCACCCAGTCCTCAGCAGCAGTAACAAGGGGGTGAACTCCGTAATGTGCTGTCTAGGAGCCTGCTCTCCCCCCCCCCCCCCCCCCCCCCCCCGTCTGCCTGTCTTTATATCTGTGTGTGTGTGTGTGTGTGAGAGAGAGAGAGAGAGAGAGAGAGAGAGAGCGAGAGAGAGAGAGAGAGAGAGAGAGAGAGAGAGAGCGTGTGCGCTCGCGCTCGCCCACGTTTGTGAGGGCCTGCGCGCACGTGCATGTGTGGAATAGGAGCATGGATGAGCGAATCTGTGCTAAAAGGTGGGTGAGGGTGAAAGCATGGTGTTTATGTGATATAAAAAGGAACGGAGTAAGAGTATCAACATGTGAACAAACTCTGCACGATCAGACTACTCTGTCATAAGCTTAACTCTGGGACTGTTAGTAAAAGAGTTTCTCTTTTCTTTTGGTTTTATGGTCATTTCTTGTTTCCCCAGTAGGTTTTCCTATGCTTTGTTTTCAGAATCACTGTATCTATAGACACTATATATCTGACTTTTTGTCTGTATGTGTTGTCTTGTCCGTGTGTCTGTCTGCCTGCCTGTCTCTCTCTATCTCTCTCACTGTCTTTCTGTCTGTCTGTCTGTCTGTCTGTCTGTCTCTCTCTCTCTCTCTCTCTCAACACACACACACACACACACACACACACACACACACACACACACACACACACACACACAGGGACTAATAATAAACTGTCCTGAACTCCTTGAACCCAAATTAACATAGAATGAAAATATGAAGCAACAGCACAACCGCTCTTTTTATTCAGGAAATTCTTTGAAATTGAATCTTTCGATTCCATTTCATAATCAGATAAATTGTCATGAATATCACATTAAAAAAACTCCTCTTTATAAAATAGTGTAGTCTCTATATTTTGGGATTTTAAAAAACCCAGATTTTTTTTGCGTGTGAAAAGAAACAAACAAACGAAAAAAAAACAGCAGCTGAAGATTTGCATGTTAATGCCAGTATAATGCAATCACTAATCCATCTGTCTAAATATTCATGCTGTCGAAGGAAGGGAGAGAACCATCATGCATTCACCATTCGAATTTTACAGTTAAATTCGGAACAGGAATATCTCAAGAAGAGTCGATCAATTTTTTTTCCCCATAAAGGGATTGTTTGGAGCGTTTCTTCAGAGAGTGACCTGGAGGCTGAAAAGTGCTACTTTTGCAGCATTAGGTCCTTCTATGTTAAGAACACGACGGAACATTACATCTGAAGAACTCAACAGAATTCTACATCTGAAAATCACGACGGAATGCAACATCTGAAGATCATGATGGAGTGCTACATCTGAAGATCACGAAGGAATGCTACATCTGAAGATCACGACAGAAAGCTACATCTGTTTCTGGTCTTTAAATGGTGGTTCAAAGGGAGTCGACTGTGGGCAGAAATTGACACAAACTTAAAAAAAAGATTTATTTCCTGTGCCGCTGAACGAAACAGACAAGCAAATTAAGAGATAAAACACGACGCGTTTCGACCTCTTTGGTCTTCTTCAGGCAACACAAACAACATTCAAGACAATGAAAGCAATGAACAAACAATCACTTGTCTCCTCAAATTATAGTCACATCCATTTTGCGCCCGGTTTAAGGAGACAAGTGATCGTTCGTTCTTTGTTTTCATTGTCTTGAATGTTGTTTGTCTTGCCTGAAGAAGACGCAAGAGGTCGAAACGCGTCGTGTTTTGTTTTGAAATTTGTCTCTTTCGTTCGGCGGAACAGTACGTAAGTCTTCTTTTTAGTTTGGTCTTACAATGCTTCGTTCCTTTCAGCGTTAACATCTATTGCTCGTCTTATACAAGGATAAACCATCACTAAATCAAGCACAATGTTCCCAGTCTCTTCTGAAAGCTTGACTTGGAGGGGAGTCGGGGGGGGGGGGGGGGGGGGGGGGGGAGGGGGGAAGGAGGGGGATAATCTGTTCATCTTACAACTGCAGTCCGTGTCCTTGGTTTGACAAATCACGTATTAGCCTTCCAGAGACCATTTAAAAAAGAAGCAAACCCCCACCCCTACCCCACCCCCTCGCTCCCTGCTTCCCTTCCCACATCCCACACTGCCACGCCTTCCCACCTCCCCTTTCCCCTCCTCCTTCCTCTTTTTTTTTTTGTTCACATTTCACAAAGCAGCATAAACAAAGATCAGCCTTTCGCCTGGAGTCTTAGGAGGTATCAAATGGTATCTTAGAATCGTGAATCCTGCGCACCTTAAGTTCTACTCATCACTGCTGCACAGTGGAGGTTTTTTCTTTTTAACTACCACTGTTCGCTGTCGCTGCTGGGGCTGTTAATGTTCTCATTGCTGATGACCTTTCTTTTTTTTATCTCGCAGGTGAAATATCGTCCAGTTTCAAGGAGAAGGCATTACAAGATAGAAGTGCTCTTCTGGACCTACTGGGGAGAAAAAACACAGAAAAGCAAAGAGGGCATAACTCACTGGCGAGGTGTATAACATTTCAAACTGACCTTTACAGGGTTTTTTTTAATACTCTTCAGGATTCAGACGTAAGTCAGTGATCTTTCTTCAAGCAAGAAAGTTGCATTTTCTTGCTGAAACATGGGCACAATCCCATTTTGTAAGGTCAGGATAGGTTTTAAGTTGGAGCAGGATGGATGGTTCAGTATCACTAAATATACTCACAACTTAATTCTCTTTTTTTACTTCCGCAGTATAGATTATCAGAAGACCCTAAAGTAACATGACTGTGGCAACTTAAACATGACTTAATGCTATGCTAAGACCTACGCTACAAAGCATGCGTAGGATGATGCAGTTTTTCTTTCACCATCGGTGGGAGCAAATATCGGTATTTTATGCTACTGCATTTCTCGACCAATTTATTGCATGCTGCTTCGCTCTTTCAAATGCTGCAACTGTGTGATTGCTGAACGTGGACGAGTTATGTGTGTAGTGGTCTTGAAATACGAACTTTGGAAGACCATTCGTGTGAAAAGGTTTTCATTCTGATTTTCATCGGTGAAAAGTGTGATTATTCGACATAAATGTAACTTTCTCGTCATACTGATTTCTTTTTCTTAAAAATGCAGTGAATTTAATCTCAATTTTTCACTGTTTTGAACACTAACAACTAAACAAAGAAACAAAGCTACAATGATGAACCCCATTTCTAATGACAAGTAATTAACTGTGGGTTTTATGTTAATATCTGCCGGCTCATACCTTGACTTGAGAGTGCTGTGGACACAGCTTGGAAGACTAGAACCACACGGTCCAGTCTCATCAACTTAATGGACCGTCTCTGAGAGCTCAGATTTCTTGACCAACACCGCATGTGTGTGTATTGCTCAGGCTTGGTTGACTGCAGGATACATTATGATAAGAAAAAGCACAGAGTACGGTCTTGTCATGTAGTCTATGACCTTAGTGGACCTCCAAAAGCATCATCTTCATAATACTCATCCTTATTAATAAGCATTAAAAAGAATCAAATTCTATGGCCGTTCATGCCATGTTCAGTGTGAACCCCAGTTCGAATTTCATTCCGTGTTCACTATCAGGGTGAGTTCAAGTCGAGGTCGTCAGTGACAGCAACTCTTCGATGACTGTAGTTCAAGTGGAGGTGGTCAGTGACAGCAACTCTGATGACTGTAGTTCAAGTGGAGGTCGTCAGTGACAGCAACTCTTCGATGACTGTCATTCAAGTGGAGGTCGTCTGTGACAGCAACTCTTTGATGACTGTCGTTCACGTGGAGGTCGTCAGTGACAGCAACTCTTCAATGACTGTCGTTGGACGGATGGGGGGACGTCCTCCAGAGGGGGATGCTCACTTACAGGGATCTGTGACCAAGCAATCATTGCCATTACCAGGCGCCATTGGTGGTGTCCTGGGTATTTTGGATCAGAGCAGGCACCACTGAACACCACTGAAGGGATCAGAGCAGGCCCACTGAACACCACTGAAGGGATCAGAGCATGCCCACTGAACACCACTGAAGGGATCAGACCATGCCCACTGAACACCACTGAAGGGATCAGAGCAGGCCCACTGAACACCACCGAAGGGATCAGAGCAGGCCCACTGAACACCACTGAAGGAATCAGAGCAGGCACCACTGAACACCACTGAAGGGATCAGAGCAGGCCCACTGAACACCACTGAAGGGATCAGAGCAGGCACCACTGAACACCACCGAAGGGATCAGAGCAGGCACCACTGAACACCACTGAAGGGATCAGAGCAGGCCCACTGAACACCACTGAAGGGATCAGAGCATGCCCACTGAACACCACTGAAGGGATCAGAGCATGCCCACTGAACACCACCGAAGGGATCAGAGCATGCCCACTGAACACCACCGAAGGGATCAGAGCAGGCCCACTGAACATCACCGAAGGGATCAGAGCATGCCCACTGAACACCACTGAAGGGATCAGAGCAGGCACCACTGAACACCACTGAAGGGATCAGAGCATGCCCACTGAACACCACTGAAGGGATCAGAGCATGCCCACTGAACACCACTGAAGGGATCAGAGCAGGCCCACTGAACACCACTGAAGGAATCAGAGCAGGCACCACTGAACACCACTGAAAGGACTCAATAGCCCATGCAGCGTCTCCTCTGGTGGGTTGCCTCATGACGGCATGACACTGACTGCTCCCTGTGGATGGTTGGTGCTGGTGCTGTGACAGGAGCAAGATGGGTGTAGCTGTGTACAAAGGGCAGGGATGAGCAGCGTGAGAGTAATGCCCCCTGGAGGAGGTGGAAAATGAGTTAGTGACCACAACCAGAAACAAAACGTAAAGAGAATCCACTGAATCCATTGTTTTTTTTAACACTGTGTCAAAAGAGACAAAACAAATACCATGAATATAAATGTGTAGTCTATTTTTTACATTGAGTCAGAAGAAACAATGAATGAATAGATGAATAAATAAGTAAATAAATAACGTGCGAAGCAAAACCCAAAAACAAATAAGCTAACCTAAACTCAAAAGAAACAGAAGAATATAATCAGGAACTCTTTTGCACACAAAGACTTCTGCAGTAAGGAGAACGGAAGTGAACGGTGATGAGAGTTATCTCCCTCCGGCAGACAGATGCCTGCACTGCAGGGACCAATGACGCAGTCTTCGTCTTCCCCCAGAAAGACAGCTGCCGGAATGAGTAGCGTAGCAGAGATGCCCCTTGGGGGATATGGCAAATGAACCAACAAATGAAACACCACCACCAAGAATCACACACACACACACACAATATATATATATATATACAATAAACTAATAAATTCCAAGGATAAGTACCGAACACCATTTCAGCAATTTACAGAGCAGTTTGGTGTTGCAATGACTG
>CM065718.1:5360716-5363216 GCA_033310375.1 Conus canariensis | reverse complement strand
TTCAGTTCTTTCCTGTTCTTTCTGTAGGTAGCTGTGTGATGTGCTTGTATCTCTATGACGTTGATTGTTGGAGAGCTTTGAACTTCCTCTCAGGTAGGCCTGAGCTCAGCAATTATTATCATTATTATTATGAATACTTATATAGCGCCCATCCTCGGCTAGAGGCCAAGCTCTAAGCGCTTTACAATCCACACTCGTTAACACAACAGGCTGCCTACCTGGGTAGTGCCGACTGAAGAGCTGCTACATGACGCTTCATTCAGTCGTTTCCCGCGTCATCCGGTCAATATCGTTCAATATGCCTTTCGTGGCGGATTCGTGGCTCAAATCCAAGTCCAACAGCGGATCCTGGATCGTACTTTTTCCTCTCAGTTCAGTTCCGTTCAGTGGTTTATTTAATGTCTTTTCATCGTCAGATGATATTAGACACTTATTAAACAACAACAACAACAACAACAACCCCATCTCTACACTTAACTTGTCATCCACGTTAGTACTTTCAAACCCACATCTGATATATGCATGCTTACATAAGTGAAATGCCCTAGTGATACACAAAATTGATGATCTTTATAAAAATTTTGCAACCGGTGACTGGGAAATAACCATGGCAATTTCAGCAACATATGACCATATAAGACAGTACTGACATTATCAAAGTTTGTCATCTCAATACCTTTCTCCTGATAGAGCGTGGTCAACACTGAGCATTCAAATAAAAGATGATGTACAGAAATGTTTTCTCTGCAGCCACAAGTAATACCATGAGGATATTTAGTGTTCCAAGTATTCAGCCTTAATTTATGAATTAATCTGACAACGTGCCTGGGGCACGATGGTAAAATAGCCTTTTTTTTTACTTAAATTCTGCTTATGTATATATTTTTCCATGATTTGGATTAATTCACAAGCGGATAAATCTAATTTGATAAATTTTCAGCATTTCTATTTGCTCCTTCTCTTGCAAGACTGTCTGCTATTTCATTCCACGTTTTCCTTCCATGCATTTTAACCTGCTTCGCGAGAGAAAAGAACCAATGAGTTTGAATCAAAGGGGTGCAACATCCAGTGGTGTAGATGAAAGGGTTCCTGTCATCTTCAAGGTGGCATCTTTGTCGTAGTCCTCGTGTCTCTGTGCACGTTTGTATGCAAAACATTGATTTGTGTTTAACCGTCGCCAACATCTGCATTCTTCTGAGTGCTTTTCTAGTTGTCTCTTTGAAGACACCCCCACCCCCTCCCCTTCCCTACCCCCCCTCTCTCCCGCCTTTTTTTTTCTTTCAAGAGTTTCGAAGTGGGTTTAAGGTAAACGGACAGGAAGGGAGGAGAGGAGAGCGAGGGGGGAGGGGAGGAAGAAAGAAGAAAAAAAAAAGGGGGGGGGAGGAGAGAGAAGAGAGTGCGGACGGGATGAGGGAAGAGTGATGAGGTAGGAAGGGGAGGAGGGGGACGGGGGAGAAGGGCAGGGGGAAACGAAGGAGGGGGGGGGGGGCGAAGGAAGGGAAAAAGGAAGAGGGGGTACGAGAGGGGGAATCAGGAAAGGAAGGGGGAGAGGGACAGGGGGAAGGGAGGGACAAGTTTTACCTGACCGCGTTGACTAGGTTCAAGACTTGCGGTGTCTAACATCGCTGTTCCCTCTCAAGACGTTAACTAGGTTGAAGGTTTGCGGTGTCTAACATCGCTGTTTACTCTCAAGACGTTAACTAGGTTGAAGGTTTGCGGTGTCTAACATCGCTGTTCCCTCTCAAGACGTTAACTAGGTTGAAGGTTTGCGGTGTCTAACATCGCTGTTCCCTCTCAAGACGTTAACTAGGTTGAAGGTTTGCGGTGTCTAACATCGCTGTTCCCTCTCAAGACGTTAACTAGGTTGAAGGTTTGCGGTGTCTAACATCGCTGTTCCTCTCAAGACGTTAACTAGGTTGAAGGTTTGCGGTGTCTAACATCGCTGTTCCCTCTCAAGACGTTAACTAGGTTGAAGGTTTGCGGTGTCTAACATCGCTGTTTACTCTCAAGACGTTAACTAGGTTGAAGGTTTGCGGTGTCTAACATCGCTGTTCCCTCTCAAGACGTACACGAAGGGATTAGAATGAAGTTGTACGGTATGTGGCAACTGTAGCCAAGCAACAACAACAGAGGATGAGAGCACGTTCTGTTGTTGTTGTTGTTGTTGTTGTGTTGTTGTTGTTGTTGTTGTTGTTTGCCTTTCTTTTTCTTTCTCTTCAGTGCTATACGAGTTGAAAAATGTCGCAATTTCGTTTAGAGTAGTTATAAAACAGCAAAAGAAAGACAGACAGACTTTGCAGGATTTTTGTTTTTGCACGCATCATTTCGACGATTGGGAGCTACTTTCCCAAACGTGTGTGGGATTAAGAACATGTTTTGCGTAATTCACATGGTTACAGCGAGTGTAATAAAATACTGTTGGTTTTTATCTCATAACGTACACTTTGTGCACTTGACTCCCTTCAGATGGAGCTAAGGCTTTTTTGAATAAACTATCATT
>CM065718.1:5340716-5345716 GCA_033310375.1 Conus canariensis | reverse complement strand
GAAAGAAAGAAAAAAAGGAGAAAGAAAGAAAGCAGAAAGAAGGAAGGAAGAAAGAAAGAAAGAACGAAACAAAGAAGAAAAGAAGACAGACGAGAGAAAGAAAGAAAGAAAGAAAAGAACAGAACAATGAATAAAGAAGAAAACAAAGAAAGATAAAGGAAGAAGGAAGGAAGAAAGAAAGAAAGAACGAAACAAAGAAGAAAAGAAGACAGACGAGAGAAAAAAAGAAAGAAAGAAAGAAAAGAACAATGAATAAAGAAGAAAACAAAGAAAGAAAGATAAAGGAAGAAGGAAGGAAGGAAAGAAAGAATGAATTAAGGAAGGAATGGAAGAAAGAAAGAAAGAAAAGAGGAAGAAAGAAAGAAAGAAGGAAAGAAGTTGACAGGACTGGGGTGGAGATGAGGAGGGAACTGGAAGTGGGGGAGGGGGACGGAGTGGGATGAAGAATAGTGAGTGGGGGTGGGGGTAAAGTGGGATGAAGGATGGGGGAAAGGGGATGGGGGGGGGGGGCAGGAGGGATGAGGGTGGGGTGTAGGAGGAAGGGGAGGGGTGGGGGTGGGGATTATGGACGAGACTTAGTAGCAACCCAACACGCTGACGGTAGCCAGCCGACAAGATGGTTCGGGCGTGGGGTGTTCTACGGTAATGGGGTTTGTGTTACTCTTGTTGTTGTGGATGTTAATTCATTCATCTAGCCTCTAGAGTCTGCCATACGCTCGCTCACCTATCCTCTGGCGTACCTGTTCACTCTTTAATCTTACTCACTGAGTCGCCCGTTCCATCATTGACCTATCCACAGACTCACCCGTTCACTGAGTGACACGCCCATTGACTTAGTCCATTCGCTCATTCATTGTTGCTCACTCGTTCATCCATTGGCTCGCTTTACCTGCTCACTGACTCGCCACATTCAGTTCTTCACCTCTCCGCTGACGTGCCCAGACACTCCTTCACCCACTGACAGACTGGCCCATTCTTTCTCTCCGGCACCCATGCTGTACTGACTGACTCACCCGTTCAGAGAGTCACCTAGCTGCTGTTTTTGTTCCTTCGCTCAGTCTCGTCCCTTCTGTGTTCCCCTGTTCACCCAGTGTCCTACCTGCTGTCTTCCTCCGTTCACCTACTACAACTGGCTCCCCTCGTCACTCAGTCTCCTGTCTGTTGTCTCTCCTGTTCACTTAGTTAGTGTCCTATTTGTAGTCTTTCCTTGTTCACTCAGTCTCCTCCCTTCTGTCTTTCCCACACACCTGTCCTCCAGCTCCCCTCTTCACTCGGTTTCCTATCTGTTGTCTCTCCTGTTCACTCAGTGTACTATCTGTTGTCTCTCCTGTTCACTTAGTGTACTATCTGTTGTCTCTCCTGTTCACTTAGTGTACTATCTGTTGCCTCTCCTGTTCACTTAGTGTACTATCTGTTGTCTCTCCTGTTCACTTAGTGTACTATCTGTTGTCTCTCCTGTTCACTTAGTGTACTATCTGTTGTCTCTCCTGTTCACTTAGTGTACTATCTGTTGTCTCTCCTGTTCACTTAGTGTACTATCTGTTGTCTCTCCTGTTCACTTAGTGTACTATCTGTTGTCTCTCCTGTTCACTTAGTGTACTATCTGTTGCCTCTCCTGTTCACTTAGTGTACTATCTGTTGTCTCTCCTGTTCACTTAGTGTACTATCTGTTGTCTCTCCTGTTCACTTAGTGTACTATCTGTTGTCTCTCCTGTTCACTTAGTGTACTATCTGTTGTCTCTCCTGTTCACTTAGTGTACTATCTGTTGTCTGTCCTGTTCACTTAGTGTACTATCTGTTGCCTCTCCTGTTCACTTAGTGTACTATCTGTTGCCTCTCCTGTTCACTTAGTGTACTATCTGTTGTCTCTCCTGTTCACTTAGTGTACTATCTGTTGTCACTCCTGTTCACTTAGTGTACTATCTGTTGCCTCTCCTGTTCACTTAGTGTACTATCTGTTGCCTCTCCTGTTCACTTAGTGTACTATCTGTTTTGTCACTCTCTGTTGTCCTGTCACTTAGTGTACTATCTGTTGTCTCTCCTGTTCACTTAGTGTACTATCTGTTGTCTCTCCTGTTCACTCAGTTTTCTCTCCTGTTCACTCAGTCTTCCATCTGTTGTCTCTCCTGTTCACTCAGTCTCCTATCTGTTGCCTCTCCTGTTCACTCAGTCTCCTGTCTGTTGCCTTTCCTGTTCACTCAGCCTCCTATCTGTTGTCTCTCCTGTTCAATCAGTCTCCTATCTGTTGCCTCTCCTGTTCACTCAGCCTCCTATCTGTTGTCTCTCCTGTTCAATCAGTCTCCTATCTGTTGCCTCTCCTGTTCACTCAGTCTCCTATCTGTTGCCTCTCCTGTTCACTCAGTCTTCTATCTGTTGCCTCTCCTGTTCACTCAGCCTCCTATCTGTTGCCTTTCCTGTTCACTCAGTCTCCTATCTGTTGCCTCTCCTGTTCACTCAGCCTCCTATCTGTTGTCTCTCCTGTTCAATCAGTCTCCTATCTGTTGCCTCTCCTGTTCACTCAGTCTCCTATCTGTTGCCTCTCCTGTTCACTCAGTCTTCTATCTGTTGCCTCTCCTGTTCACTCAGTCTCCTATCTGTTGCCTCTCCTGTTCACTCAGTCTTCTATCTGTTGCCTCTCCTGTTCACTCAGCCTCCTATCTATTGCCTTTCCTGTTCACTCAGTCTCCTATCTGTTGTCTCTCCTGTTCACTCAGTCTCTTATATGTTGCCTCTCCTGTTCACTCAGCCTCCTATCTGTTGTCTCTCCTGTTCATTCAGTCTCCTATCTGTTGCCTCTCCTGTTCACTCAGTCTCCTACCTGTTGCCTCTCCTGTTCACTCAGTCTCCTTCCTTCTGTCTTTCCCACACACCTGTCCTCCAGCTCCCCTCTTCACTCAGTCCCCTATCTGTTGTCTTCCCCATCCACTTAACAACAGACTCCTCCCATCTTCACTCAGTCTCGCACCAACTGTCTTCCCCTATTCACAAACCCTGAGTGCTCTCTTTACTCTTTCTCCTATCTCTCCTACCTGCAATTGTCTTCAGACACCTAGCCTCTGACTTCCTGCGTCACTCAGTCTGCTAACAAATTGTCTTCCCCTGTCTCTTCCCAGCTGACTCCCCTCTTCGCTTGTTCTCCAACCTGCTAGCTCCAAAACTTCACTTGGTTGCAGAACTGCTGACAGTTCTCTTCATCCAGTTATATACCCACTGCATCATCCATTTACCTACCCGTTGACCACCCCTTTGGTTTGGTCTCCTACCCGCTGTCTCAGTCCTCTACCAATCGGCTGAGCCCCCCAGTTCGTTCAGTCACTTACTTGCTGTCTCACCCACCCCTCCACTTTCCCACTTACTCAGTCCCATTACCCACAGTCTCACCCATTCACTTACCCATTGTCATCCATTCACCCCCCCCCCCTCCACCGTCTCACCCGTTTACCTCCTCGCAGTCTCACTCATTCACCTACCCACTGTCGCACTCATTTATGAAATCACTTTATCTCCCGTTCGCCCACCCACTTCCACATTCACCCATTCACCTACCCACTATCTCACCCATTCACCTATCCACTATCTCACCCATTCACCTACCCACTGTCTCACCCATTCACCTACCCACTATCTCACCCATTCACCTACCCACTGTCGTACTCATTTATGAAACCACTTTCTCTCCTGTTCGCCCACCCACTTCCACATTCACCCATTCACCTACCCACTATCTCACCCATTCACCTATCCACTATCTCACCCATTCACCTATCCACTATCTCACCCATTCACCTATCCACTATCTCACCCATTCACCTACCCACTATCTCACCCATTCACCTATCCATTATCTCACCCATTCACCTATCCACTATCTCACCCATTCACCTACCCACTATCTCACCCATTCACCTACCCACTGTCTCACCCATTCACCTATCCACTGTCTCACCTCGTCATGAACCCACTGTCTCCCCTATTCACCTACTCATTGTCTCACCCGTTCACCTACTCATTGTCTCACCCATTCACCTACTCATTGTCTCATCCATTCACCTACTCATTGTTGTCTCACCCATTCACCTACTCATTGTCTCACCCATTTACCTACTCATTGTCTCACCCACTCACCTACTCATTGTCTCACCCACTCACCTACTCATTGTCTCACCCACTCACCTACCCACTATCTCGCCCGTTCACCTACCCACAGTCTCACCCATTCACTCACCCCACACCCTCAGCCTCTCACTCACTCACTCACTCACTCACTCAACCAACCAACCCTGGTCCTCTCAGACTGTGCCCCATCATTATGATCTCCGGTCATCCGAGATGATTGGCTGAAGGGGGGTGAAAAAAAAGAAGAAAGAAAGAAAAATCGACAGAAACCGGAAGGGGGGGGGGTGGACGGGAGGCGGGAGGGAGAGGGGCGGGAAGGAGGGGGGGGGGGTGAAGGCCACGTCAGCAGCTAGCATAGGCATCAGCATCAGTGTATTGTCCGCTGCAGCAGCCATCAGCCAGACCACTTCCTTCTTTGCTCCTTGATTGGCAGAGGCAGCATGAAGCACAATCAGCTAATGGAACTACTGCTGTTCGACAGAGAAACCGTTACGACTACCATCACCACAATATTATGAACAGTAAAACGATCAATAATAATAATAATAATAATGATAGTAATGATGATGATGAAGATGATGATGATACTGATGTTATTATTATTATTATCATTTTATCATTATCATTATTATTATTATTGTTGTTGTTGTTGTTGTTGTTGTTGTTCTTGTTGTTGAAATTACTACTACTGCTACTACAAAAATAATAATCATGAATATGTCTTGGTTCACATGGCAACTATTTACAAGTTAGTAGTGCACAGTGCCTCACAGTTTATAAACACGCACGGTACAAAATACGTATGTGCTATCTCTCTCTCTCTCTCTCTCTCTCTCTCTCTCTCTCTCTCTCTCTCTCTCTCTCTCTCTCTCTCTCTCTCTCAG
>CM065718.1:5330716-5338216 GCA_033310375.1 Conus canariensis | reverse complement strand
CGCTCTCCCTCTGCCACGCGTTTCGTTTCTTCATTTCTTTGTAAATCTGTATCACACACACACACACACACACACACACACACACACACACACACACACACACACACACACACACACACACACACAACACACACACACACACACACACACACACACACACACACACACACACACACACACACACACACACCACACCTCCCCCACTCTCTCCCTCTGCAACACTTTTCTGTTTCTAGTTCTTTGTCAATCTGTCTAGATGAATTGTGTTAATGCCGAACGGATTGGTCAGCTGTGTTTTCCCCACCGCTTCATATGACATCTGTTCACACAGAGAGCACAACAGCTGTCGAGTGCTGATCTCTGGCGCCATACTCATCTCCACTGTGGTGGAACAGTAAAGCAAACGTAGCACAGTCTCCCGAAAAGGACTAAGTACTTCTCAAGTTCCCTTTCCCTTGAACACCAGCCTGTCTTTTGAAGATAAAGTGTGACACAACTGACACAGAATATGGATGCGTGTGTGTGTGTGTGTGTGTGTGTGTGTGTGTGTGTGTGTGTGTGTGTTGTGTGTGTGTGTGTGTGTGTGTGTGTGTGTAAGTGAGATACTGGGTTCTGGTGGTCAACCCTCGAGATTTTCTTGTTTACTCAACTCCCAATCTGGACATAGAAAGCATGTGGACTCGGGTGTGTGTGTGTGTGTGTGTGTGTGTGTGTGTGTGTGTGTGTGTGTGTGTGTGTGTGTGTGTGTGTGTTTAAATTATCATGTATGTTTCTCTCTTCACGTCTTGTGTCAACCTGTGACCTCGTTCAAGAATGGTATCCAGAGAATTTTGTTTCTTCTGAAAACGGTTTTTAATCCTTGTGGAATTTTTTTTTCTCATCCTAGTCTGTGCCCCCCCCCCCCCTCCCTTAGGCTGTGACGTTTACATTTCTGCCTTCAGTTAGCCACTGTTGATGCAGCTGTCCAGTCAGTCACCTGCCTGTTGCTGTGTCTCACTCACTCACCGATCAACCGATCTCCCGTCCGCTCAGTTTACCTTGCTACCTGCTGTTTCACTCAGTTACCCACTCGCTGACTCAACTGTCTGTTCATCCAGTCACCTTCAAGGCTGTCTCACCTATCTGCCCGCCTGCTGACTCTCTTGTTCCCTCAGCTGGCTTATTAGCTGTATGGTATCTCCCATTCACCTTCTTGCTGAGTGCTATTTCTCACTCCGTCTCCTATCTGCTATCTTCTCTGTTCACTCAGTCACCTATCTATAATCTCCTCTGTTCACTCAGTCACCTACCTATAATCTCCTGTGTTCACTCAGTCACCTATCTATAATCTCTTCTGTTCACTCAGTCACCTATCTGCTATCTACTCTGTTCACTCAGTCCCCCATCTGCAATCTCCCCTGTTCATTCATTCACCTACGCTCTTATTCCCCTATTCACTCAGTGTCCTACCTGATGTCTCCCACGCTAACCAACCGCCAGTTAACCCCCCATGTTCACTCAGGCTCCCGTCATCTGTCTCACTCACTAGCCTACCATCTGAGTTCTGCTCACTCAGGTTGCCATCATCTGTCTCACTCACTAGCCTACCGCCTGACTGTCCTTTTCACTCAGTCTGCTACTTTCTGTCTCCCCCATTTATCTACCAGCTGACTCCGCTGTTTACACGATCTCCTCTCTGCAGTCACCCCCATTTACCAACCAGCTGACACCTGTGTGTACTCAGCCTCGTACCTGCTGTGTCGCCTGTTCACTCAGTCTCATACCCGTTGTCTTCCCTGTTCAATGATTTACCTGATGGCTGTTCTATCCATTCACCTACTCTCTGATTCCCCTGTTCGTTCATGCTTGCTGTCGCATCCGTTCGCCTGTTCAGTAGCTCACCCATTCATCTGCCCACTGTCTCACTCATTCATCTACCCACTGTCTCACCCATTCAACTAAAAACTGTCCAACCCATTCACCTGCTTATTATCTCACCCATTCACTTACCTACTGTTTCACCCATTTACCTATCCACCGTCTCATCCATTCACCTATCCACTGTCTCATCCATTCACCTATCCACTGTCTCACCCATTCACCTATCCACTATCTCACCCATTCACCTATCCACTGTCTCATCCATTCACCTATCCACTGTCTCACCCATTCACCTATCCACTGTCTCACCTATTTACCTATCCACTGTCTCACCCATTTACCTATCCACTGTTTCACCCATTTACCTATCCACTGTCTCACCCATTCACCTATCCACTATCTCACCTATTCACCTATCCACTGTCTCACCTATTCACCTATCCACTGTTTCACCTATTGACCTATCCACTGTCTCACCCATTCACCTATCCACCATCGCACCCATTCACCTATCCACTGTCTCACCCATTCACCTATCCACTGTCCCATCCATTCACCTATCCACTATCTCACCCATTCACCTATCCATTCACACATTCACCTACCCACCCACTGTCTCACCCATTCACCTATCCACTGTTTCACCCATTTCCTCACCCCACACCCTCAGCCACTCACTCACTCACTCAGAGAACCCTGGTCCACTCACAGTGTGCCCCATCATTATGATCTCCGGTCATCCGAGATAATTGCCTGAGGGAGAAAAAAAATAAAGAAGGAGAAAGGCAGAAGGCCTGGGGAGGGAAGGCCACGTCAGCAGCAGCAGCAGCAGCATCGTGTTGTCAGCAGCAGTCATCAGCCACAGTCCACTTCCTGCCCTGCCCCTTGATTAGCACAGACAGCGTGCATCCACAATCAGCCTTCAGGGCTACTCCAGGAACATTGCAAAAGACCGTCTGCTAGTCCTAGACTAGACTGTGTTTGAGAGAAGAGAGAGAGAGAGAGAGAGAGAGAGAGAGAGAGAGAGAGAGACAGACAGACAGACAGACAGGGAGAGAGAGAGAGAGCGTGTGTGTGTGTTGTGTGTGTGTGTGTGTGTGTGTGTGTGTGTGTGTGTGTGTGTGTGTGTGTTCTTGTAGCTACTGTTCAACAGCAACCACCAGCAATTCTACCACCAGAACAAGAAGAAGATCAACAACAACAATGATAATGATAATAATAATAGTAATAATAATAACAGTAATCATGATAATGATAATAATAGCAGTAGTAGTAATGATGATGATGATGATAATAATAATAGTGTTAATGATAATGATAATCATGATAATAATGATGATAAAGAAGATGATGATATGATGATGATTTTGCTATTATTGTCATTGACATTACTAACAATTATTGTTATTGCCACAAAAAATATATCTGAATATTTCTTGGTACAGTATCGGATTAGCAGGTACTGTGCCTCCCACTAATAAACACGTAGTTTACTCATCTCTCTCTCTCTTCTCTCTCTCTCTCTCTCTCTCTCTCCTCTCCCACGGGCGCGCCATCAGCTTCCTTGTGACCGACATTGCTTGGGTTTCTGAACAGTAGAGGTGACTATTTACAATGTTGTTACACTTGGATCCCTTTACATCCCAAAGCGTGAACCTCAAGGATTTTATTTTACACTGATGACTGTTTTATTCAGGTGTTTATGGTATTTGTTTTCTTGCGCCCCTATTCTGCCCTTTCTTTGGTTGTCTTGGAAGCCGTTGGATTTTATTTGTCTCCCTTCGCTAGTGAGATTGCCACTGATATATAATTTATCTCCCTTTGATGCGAAAAATGACCCAACCCAGAGAGCCGAGTTGCACAGATGACTCTCCGTCAAGAAACGCAAGTCGTCTCGGATGAAATGACCATTTATTTTGTTGCTGTTGTTGTTGTTGTTTCAAGATATGACCAGGTAGCCCCCATCGACTGTCGCTAATGTAAATGCCGATTTTAGATGGTTTTGATTTCATTATATGATCATGTAATTCCCTTAGATCGTCTCAAATGGAAAAATGGCGATATTAAACAGTTTTGATGTCATTATATGATCAAGTGATCCCCATAGATTGCCTCAGATGTCAGTGGTGATATTAGAATGTTTCTACTTCAAGACATGATCAGGTTGTTCCTATATGTTATTATTGACTGGTGCCAAAATTTACATATATTCGTTGTACTCTTCATACTGTACACCTCCCCCCCCCCCTATCCCCCATCCCTCCCTGTCTCCTACCAACATTTTTCTCTGAATTTCTGTGAAAGAATTACAAAATAACGGAGGGATCGTCATGTCGCGATTCCTCACTATACATATACATGTATGTATACATGTGTGAGAGCACAGCGTACAACACGCACATGATACATTCATGGGGCTTTTTTTCATGGTTGTATGATCTTCTGATACGATTAAACTAACAAATTAACGGTCAAAAGACGAATTTGACATCTGGAGCAAAATTAATTTCGAACTGAACTTTAAAAAATCAACAGGAGAAAACACTCTCGGGATCTTTTACTCTTTTCCCAGCTTGCACTCGCTCTTCAGCTCTGGAAAGATTTTTTTCCTTCTGTGGATAGTACACACGCTGGCAAAGCGAAGTAATCCCGGCTTCGTATTTCGAGTCCCACGTGGAGCGCCTAGCAGTTTATTTTTCTTCTCTCCCTTTCCTCTGCAAGACATGAACAGGTAGTCTGACAGCCAGTCTTTCGGATGAGACGATCGACCGTGGTCCAGGGTGCTGCGTGCACAAAGCGCACGCAAAGAGCTGTCCATAAGAATGTTGTGGAGAAAAGTTCACTTTAAAAGATTCATGCAATTCTTACAAGAGCAAAAGCAGAATTGTCTCGCCTTGCTGGTGAAATTGCCACTGATATCACGTAGTTTATCTCCCTTTGATACCAAAGGTGACCTAACACTGAGAGACAAACCGTCAGGAAACGTAAGCAGAATTACTGGGCCACCCAAGGGATAAAACAAACCAATCAGCAAACAGAAGCTACGTGTTTCGACCTGTTAGTCTTTTTCAGGCAGGACAAATGACATTCAAAACAACGATACCAAAGGACAGGATCGTATTAGAGGACATTCAAAACAACGAAAATAAAGGATTAAAAACCGTATTAGACAGATAAATGCAGGAATATTTGAGACGAACTCTTCCAGAGTTTAAGCCAGCTTGAAATTGGCACAGTAAAAATCTGTCGAGACCACAAATTTATACAACACAATACAGGTGGGAAAACCATAACTTTAAGCTCCCAGTTGTTTTCTTTACTCTGCAGCACATCTCTGGAGTTCATTGCCTGTGAACTATACTGTGCACAAAAAGAAACGCATATTTTTTTCGCTGAAAATATTAAGGACAATTTTGACAGAAACATGCCCGTATAGCAGGGAACTCTGTCCAATGTGAATAGTCAGACATAATGAATAGACATAACATTAGATGGATGTCTTATTTCTTCTGTGGTTGTAATATTTTGAATGCTTAATGACGCATGAAATGACTGAAGTAAAAATATGCTTTTCTTTTAGTGCACAATATATATCTTGTGCAATAACTGAAAAGAAGAAAAAAAAACCACTTCCCACATTTTCGGTGTGATGTGATGTGATGTTGTGTGTGTGTGTGTGTGTGTGTGTGTGTGTGTGTGTGTGTGTGTGTGTGTGTGTGTGTGTGTGTGTGTGTGTGTGCGTGCGTGTGTGCGTGCGTGTGTGTTTGTGTGTGTTAACGTCCTGTGGTCGTGGTAACAGAGAATACTCTATGAAACTGTAACAGGCAATCTATTCTGATACGCTGATTACATTCCTTGTAGAACAACTGAGGCTTCTTTAGCATATGATACACCTTCCGTATCAGTGCGAGCATCTGGTCCCTTTCTTCTTCGACGAGCTACCAAGAACATAGCACGGCTTGACACTCCGGGTATTTTGAAATAAAGCACGTGCAACACTTTCAACTTCACTGGCAAAAAAGTCGATGCTTTGCGAGCCGGAAGTAAGTTTCCCACACGAACACAAGCCCACGGCTGCCCTGAGCATTCTGGATGCGCAGTGAAAGCTGCATGCCCTACCCACTACAGTACCTGCTCAAATACACCAACGTCACATACGCACATGTCCCGCGTCCATCTATTTTCCTTTCCCTTCTCTCCCACCCTCTGTCTGTGTTTCCTCAGTTCAACAGACGCACGATAACTTTCAGAGTGCCAACACTGAGCATGCATTGTAGTGTCTCGTGTCCATGTGAGCAGAGAGAGAGATAGTACCAAGAGAAATGACCCGACACTGAGCACGATACTTTCAGAGTCCCACCACTGAGCATGCATTGTAGTGTCTCGTGTCCATGTGAGCAGAGAGAGAGAGAGAGAGAGAAGAGAGAGAGAGAGAGAGAGAGAGAGGAGAGAGAGAGAGAGAGAGCACCAAGAAAATTGACCCGACACTGAGCACGATACTTTCAGAGTCCCAACACTGAGCCTGCACTGTACTTGTCTTGTGTCCATGTGAGCACACAGAGAGTACCAAGAGAAATGACCCGACACTGAGCACGATAACTTTCAGAGTCCCAACACTGAGCCTGCACTGTACTTGTCTTGTGTCCATGTGAGCACACACAGAGAGTACCAAGAGAAATGACCAGAAATGACGAGAACAAACTGAGCAACAGGTACGTGTCTTGCTTTATCTGCGCAGAATACGTATTGGCAGGTTTGAGTGTATCTGTTGTGGCTGATTGGATTTACTGATAGAACAAAGTCTGTATGGAGTTATCGCAAAATTTGTCGTTGAACTAGATTATTTTAAACAGATTTTAAATAAATGTTAGCGAACCGCCAAAACAAAAAACAAAAAACATTGACAAACGAATCACAAGACAAAACACGACGCGTTTCGATCTCTCAGGTCTTCTTCAGGCAAGATACAAAACAATTAGGACAACGAAAATGAACGAGCAATCACTTATTTTCAATCACTTCAGCGCAAGCTAGGCGTTGAATTGAAACGAGGCTGTCAGAAGGGAGATAATGTGTGAGTCAAGGTAGTAGTGATGATAATTATATTACTGATAGGAATACTAATAATGGTAATGATGATGATCAAAAAACTGAGAAAAAAAAAGACAGGATTAGTACTACTTTTGGTGATAATATGGCAATAGCAGTTATAGTATGGGAGAAAGGAGAGTGGGTTAGAGGATTTATAAACAGCATGGTTGCCGTGGCAACAGTCTTAGTAACGATGGCGATGGTGATGTTAATGGTAGTGATAGTAATATCAAGACTAACAATCGTATTAATGATGATAATGCTAACAACTATAGTGAAGGTAATGGTAATAATGCTGCTGATAATAAAAGCATGATACATAAATATAATTATTCCAAAGAAATATATATATATATATATATATAATTTTTCAAAAAGATAATGATATTAATGATAACAGAATAATAATAATAATAATAATAATAACAATATTAATAATACTAAGTGTGTGTGTGTGTGTGTGTGTGTTGTGTGTGTGTGTGTGTGTGTGTGTGTTTCCAGTGTAATGTCAGCCTCCTACTCATTGATCACCCCCCCCCAGCCACCACC
>CM065718.1:5320716-5323216 GCA_033310375.1 Conus canariensis | reverse complement strand
ACATATGATTATTTTGAATTATCCATTTTGTTATTGGCAGATGATGTAGTTTTATTGTCTGAAACAGTTGTTGGCTTACAAACGCAGTTAAATAGTCTTCATCGCTCAGCATCAGGACTTCATTTGAATGTAAATATGAACAAAAGCAATATAGTGGTGTTTAGAAAAGGAGGATATTTGGCAGCCAGAGAAAGATGGAATTATAATGGGGTCTTAATGCCTGTGGTAAATATATATAAATATTTAGGAATCTATTTTTCCACGAGGCTGAGTTTTACTGCAGCATGCCAGGATCTTGTAAGCAGAGCCAAGAGGGCCTTATTGTGTGTATTACAAAATTTGTACAAATTGAAGAATAATTCTCTTGATCTTTATTTAAAGTTATTTGATGCTCAAATTCAACCGATTGTTCAATATGGTGCCGAGATATGGGGTCTTGAAAATGCAGCTCTTTATCCTGAAAAATTACATATGTTCGCACTTAAAAAGTTCTTAGGAGTTGAAATGAGAACACCAAATGATCTTATCTATGGGGAGACGAACAGGTATCCTATCTATATAAATTCAGTAGTGCAGTGTATTAGATACTGGTTAAAATTAACACGATTAGAAGAGTGCAGATTACCGCGGAAAGCCTATAGAATGTTATTTGATTTAGATGTAAGGAATAAAAGAAATTGGGTTTCAAATATTCGATGCAAATTATATGCGTATGGTTTTGGCTACGTATGGGTGAACCAAGGAGTTGAAGAAATAAGTCTCTTTTTGAATCATTTTAAAGACAGATTGATATTGTGTAGGTGGCAAGAATGGGACTTCCATGTAAATAACAGTGAACGGTTTCAAACATATAGAACGTTTTGTACTGTAAATGATGATAAAACTACTTGAAGTTGAAATTAGATAGGCACTTGAAATTTATATTGACAAGATTTAGGTTTGGTGTGTCTGAAATTGCGTGTCACTACTATCGTTGTAGATCACATACAGAAGCAGATTTGATTTGTCCATTGTGTAGAATTACCAAGGAAGATGAAATTCATTTTCTTTTGTGCTGTCCAACATTAAATGATTTACGAAAACAATATATACCTTTCAAATTTTATAAGCATCCCAGCCAGTTTCGATTGACTTTACTGTTGGCGTCTAAAAATGAAAACATTGTCAGAAATGTATCAATATTCTTGTACAAAGCGTTTAAAATACGATCTGCAGCTATGTCTTAATATCTTGAAATATGTGTGATATATGACTGTGTGTATAGTTTCTAAGAAAGATGCAAAGTTTGTAAAGTTTTTTCAACTGGAAAGTGTACCCCATCATGAGGGGCAATGGCCTATGCATGATTAAACTATCCGAATCTCTCTCTCTCTCTCTCTCTCTCTCTCTCTCTCTCTCTCTCTCTCTCTCTCTCTCCTTCCTTCTTCTTCTTCTTCTTCTTCTTCTTCTTCTTCTTCTTCTTCTTCAGTCTTCTTCCTCCTCCTCTTCTTCTTCTTCTTCTTCTTCTTCTTCTTCTTCTTCTTCTTCTTCTTCTTCTTCTTCTTCCCCACCATGATGCTGTTTTCTAGTTGTCCTTACTATTCCACTCCTTCTTTACCCGTTGTCAAATTCATACTGACTGTGTGAGTTTGGGAGTTAAGCTTTTAGAGGAAAACGATATATTTTTTTTCAAAAATGTACTTGTCTGTTACGTATTGTTTATTGAAATAAGCATTTCTCTGCTCCTTTTTCGCGTGCTTGTGTTATATTTCGGCTTATTTTCAGTAACGCTGCAATCTGTTTCAGTCACGGTGTAACGTTCAATTTAGTGATTCTTTAATTCACACAACATGGTACCGATTCGCTCACAAAATGGAATCGTAAGTTTCTATAATTGCATTTACCTTACTATTCAGTGCCAGGTTCGTCTTTGCTTTCAGACAGCATGACCTCTGGAGCAGCAGCTTTGTTAGCCAACAAGAGATGACGTTCAGAAGTTTGCAAGGGAGGTCATCTGTATTAGAGCTCGCGTTCAGCAAGAGTGTCCCCGCCGTGTTTTATGGGACAGACGCCGCTTGGACACGCACGCCCAAAGCAAGTTTGCCCAATCAATCAGCTTCGCAGTTCAGTTAGAGAGAGTAAATCCTAAACAGGGGTTGGAAACTGTGCTGCCAGTAACACACACAGTCGATGTCCTGATTATTATCCTGGTGTGCGCTTCCGATAAAAGACTTTTTCTTTAGGTCTACTTGCTTGACCCATAAAGTGAGAAAAGGTAACTCCATTTGCAATGAAAAGCAGGCGTAAACTCCACTCATTTTGTTTGTTAGTTTGGAACTGGTCTGTTGCCGCAGTACTACTTCAACCACAGTGTATTCTAACAGTAACTACTTCAACCACAGTGTATTTCTAACAGTAACAGTAACTACTTCAACCACAGTGTATTTCTAACAGTAACAGTAACTACTTCAACCACAGTGTATTTCTAACAGTAACAGTAACTACTTCAACCACAGTGTAT
>CM065718.1:5298216-5305716 GCA_033310375.1 Conus canariensis | reverse complement strand
GAAAGAATGACACCTTCTCAACGATCAACCTTTTTCCAGATCAGACCAACAGCATCACAAGGGCAGCTGGTGAAAGAAAGAATGACACCTTCTCAACGATCAACCTTTTCCAGATCAGACCAACAGCATCACAAGACAGCTGGTGAAAGAAAGAATGACACCTTCTCAACGATCAACCTTTTTCCAGATCAGACCAACAGCATCACAAGGACAGCTGGTGAAAGAAAGAATGACACCTTCTCAACGATCAACCTTTTTCCAGATCAGACCAACAGCATCACAAGACAGCTGGTGAAAGAAAGAATGACACCTTCTCAACGATCAACCTTTTTCCAGATCAGACCAACAGCATCACAAGTACAGCTGGTGAAAGAAAGAATGACACCTTCTCAACGATCAACCTTTTTCCAGATCAGACCAACAGCATCACAAGTACAGCTGGTGAAAGAAAGAATGACACCTTCTCAACGATCAACCTTTTTCCAGATCAGACCAACAGCATCACAAGTACAGCTGGTGAAAGAAAGAATGACACCTTCTCAACGATCAACCTTTTTCCAGATCAGACCAACAGCATCACAAGTACAGCTGGTGAAAGAAAGAATGACACCTTCTCAACGATCAACCTTTTTCCAGATCAGACCAACAGCATCACAAGTACAGCTGGTGAAAGAAAGAATGACACCTTCTCAACGATCAACCTTTTTCCAGATCAGACCAACAGCATCACAAGTACAGCTGGTGAAAGAAAGAATGACACCTTCTCAACGATCAACCTTTTTCCAGATCAGACCAACAGCATCACAAGTACAGCTGGTGAAAGAAAGAATGACACCTTCTCAACGATCAACCTTTTTCCAGATCAGACCAACAGCATCACAAGTACAGCTGGTGAAAGAAAGAATGACACCTTCTCAACGATCAACCTTTTTCCAGATCAGACCAACAGCATCACAAGTACAGCTGGTGAAAGAAAGAATGACACCTTCTCAACGATCAACCTTTTTCCAGATCAGACCAACAGCATCACAAGTACAGCTGGTGAAAGAAAGAATGACACCTTCTCAACGATCAACCTTTTTCCAGATCAGACCAACAGCATCACAAGTACAGCTGGTGAAAGAAAAGAATGACACCTTCTCAACGAATCAATCACTTTTCCAGATCAACCAACAACATCACAAGACAGCTGGTAAAGAAAAGAATGACACCTTCTCAACGATACAATACCTTTCCAATCAGACCAACAGTCAATCACATGTCAGCTGTGAAAGAAAGAATGACACCTTCCAACGATCAACCTTTTTTTCCAGATCAGACCAACAATGCCAATCGCTGTTAAACAAGGTACCTTCAGAATCAATGACCAACAATCCAGGTATCCTAACGATAAACTCTTTTCTCCAATCAGACCAACAGAGCCACAAGTACATGGCTGTGAAAGAAAGATACCACCTCTCAACGATCAAGCGCTTATTCGATTGACAAGACTTCTCACAAGCAAGACCAACAAGCGTAAGCTGTGAAAAAGGACCTTCTTCAAGAAACATCCAGATCAGACCCTCAACACAGTTCGGCTGTAGGATCTTTCACACAAAGGCACCTCTCTCTCAAGAAGACCAACATATCGCAGTCTATAGTCTGTTGACAAAGGACCTTCTCTTCGAAGACCAACATGATGCTATAGTCTGTTAAAAGAAAAGACACTTCCTTTTATCAGACCAACATATATCGCTATGGTCTGTTGACAAGGACCTTCTCTCCAAAAGACCAACAATGTCGCTATCTGGTCTGTTGACAAAGGTACCTTCCACAAAAGACCAACAATCGCGCATATTGGTCTGTTGACAAAGCAGCCTTCTCCAAGACAGACCAACAATGGCATCTATTGTCTGTTAAACAAGGTACCTTCTCTACAAAAGACCAACCAATCGCCTATGTCTTGTTGTACAAGGACCTTCTCACAAACAGACCAACAATGCCGCTATGGTCTGTTGAAAAGGCACCTTCCACAAAAGACCAACATAATCGCGCTATGTCTGTTGACAAAGGTACCTTCTCTACAAGACAACAACTATCAGGCGCTATGGTCTGTTGACAAAGGACCTTCTCTACAAGAAGACCAACATAATCGCGCTATGGTCTGTTGACAAAGCACCTTCTCACAAGAAGACCACATAATCGCGCTATGTCTGTTGACAAAGGCACCTTCTCTACAAGAAGACCAACAATCGGCGTATGTCTGTTGACAAAGGACCTTCCTACAAGAAGACCAACATAATCCGTGACGCTATGGTCCGTTGACAAAGGCACTTCTGCTACAGAAGACCAACAGTATCGGCGCTATGGTCTATTGACAAAGGCACCTTCTCTACAAGAAGACCAACAGTATCGGCGCTATGGTCTGTTGACAAAGGCACCTTCTCTACAAGAAGACCAACATAATCGGCGCTATGGTCTATTGACAAAGGCACCTTCTCTACAAGAAGACCAACAGTATCGGCGCTATGGTCTGTTGACAAAGGCACCTTCTCTACAAGAAGACCAACAGTATCGGCGCTATGGTCTGTTGACAAAGGCACCTTCTCTACAAGAAGACCAACAGTGCCAGACCAACAGCTGGTTACAGGAAGCATCTTCTCCAAAGTCAGATCAGCAGTTTCAGAGCTACATGATGTTGTTTTGGTCTAGACAATCCCAGCAACAATAGAGCTACAGTCTGTTAAGAAAACACACACCCTCTCTACGATCGGACAAAGTGCTGTAGTTACAGCCTGGCATGAATGAAGGTAATCTTTCCACAGAGAGTCACAAACTTCCAGAACAACTGTAGTTTGTCACAAAAGACACCCTCTCCACAATCAAAACCAATGCTGCCAAAGCTACGGACCGTGAAAGAAGACACATTTTCCACAATCGGACCACCAGTGCCAGAGCTACTATCTGCTAAAGTGAATTTCCTCTCCACTATCAAATGAACAGCATACGAGTTCTAGTTTGTTAAAACAAAAAAGACACCTTCTCCAAATCTGGGATACACACACAGCGCCGGTTGTTTTGCCTTTCGACAAACGAAACGCCGTGCCGGACTACAGACAGAACAGAACAAAAATTGTGTTATTCTTTGTAGATGGCTTGAAAGGGTATGTGCACGGGAGACATGTGAATCTGTTGGATGTGAGTCTTCTTATTAAACAATCACAAAGAAGACTTGGCTGAAGAAATTAAAATCCTCCCCAAATCCCGGATTTCATAATTTTTTTTTAACCATTTGATGAATTGTTGCTTCTCCTGTCATAGGCTCAACGATTTCTTTTCTATTGATTATTCTATGCTTATCGTTTTATTTATTTTTCACCTGTCTATCTATTTACGTTTATCTGCTTATAGTACTTTCTTCCCATTTTCCACTCTGTCCTTCGCTGCTTGCCTCGGAACTGGAGGCGAATGATTTGTGATGATGGTCTCCCCAAGGTGAGTCCCTCCCCCTCCCTCCCCCCCCCCCTCCTCCCCGCCCGCTCCGATTCCCCCCATCTTCATTCATTGGTGGTATGTGTCTGTTAGGAACCACACGCGGACTGAACACACCCAGCTCGGATATGATTGACGAGACTTCCTCAGGAGAGAAGGGCGGAGACAAGACAGGCGTACCGAATGGTATTGTTTGTACTACAGACTTCCACTTGGTCCAGTGGTCTGAGGGTGAAGGCTTTCCTGTTTGCACTCTGACGTCCTCTGCTTTGACCTCTCCGTTCATCCCATCCTGTCCCATACCCTGACATGAAAAAGTTGACGAGTTATTTCTTTATGACTGGAGAAATATTTGCTTGCACTTTCTATCTCCCTTTACGTGTACGTCACATCGACAGGGTGGCATTGTTATGTTTTGCTTTGTTGTTGTTTTTTTTGTTTTGTTTTGTTTTTTTGCCCACGTCTTATTTCTTTGTTTGTCTGTGCACAAGATAACATAAAATTTACGAAACCAACTGAGGCAAAACTCTGTTAAAAGATGAGATGGAATGCAGCATAGGAACGAACCGTATAACTTTTTTTTTTGCGGATCCGTAGTGTGGATTCGGATCAAATGGTTGATTGTGGGCCGTCCAGCGAGATCAGAAAATACGCACATGGGGAGTCACTTCTTCAGTCCGTATTAACTATTACCAGCAATTACTTCCCCTCATAAATGCTTTTGTGTGGTAAAGGTCTGCACTTTCCGAAATGCCTTTCAAGCAAATCCAATGAAATTTTAGCTGGCATGAAAATATTGCAGACAGTGGGAATAACGCACTGATCCTGTCTTCCCAACAAAAATCGGCTGCAAACATTTGGATGAGGGGAAATGTAGCAGGACCCAAACAAGAGTGGTTGGTTTTTCCTTTCCTACTGGACAGGTTGATTTGATAACTATCCGAGCTGATTGGCATTACACAACATTGCCCGCTGCGAGGTGGCACAAACAACACACACACACACACACACACACACACACACACACACACACACACACACACACACACAAAGAGAGAGAGAGAGAGAGAGAGAGAGAGAGAGAGAGAAAGAGAGAAAGAGAGACAGACAGACAAGAGAGAAAACAGAGACAGAGAGACAGAGAGACAGACAGACAGCAGAGAGAGAGAGAGAGAGAGAGAGAGAGAGAGAGAGAGAGAGGTGGCAGATCTGTCTTGAAGGGCGTTGAGGTGAAATATCGACGTAGGGCACGCGGCATGCTTTAAGGGTGACGACCTGTCTAACCTGTTGCACTGAAGGTCGGCTCCTGGAGATGTGAAGGTGGGTCGGTGATGCAGCGCTGTGGGAATGCAATCGCACAGGCCTGATAAAACCGTGTGTGGATCGGCGTGGTAGTCCTCTTTCGACTTGGATCGGCACGATAAGCATCTTCTGACACATAGCAGTTCCGATGAAACATTGCCTTCCCTCACGTAGCCACTGAGGATCACAGAATGACAACGTGCAGCTCTCCAGCCACATCCATCTCCGCTTTCCCTTCCCTCTAGAGTCGGCGTCACGTGGCACAGAACCATCACCATCCGAGCGAGGAGAAGGCAGCCCGGTAGCCCTGAAGACAGGCCTTGGAGGGTGAAACGGGCGATGACTACCAGCGTTCACCCCGTCAGTTCATCGGCTCCACAGTGTGAACACCTGTCCTCCTGGAACCAGAACCATGATTGATTCCACAGCGTTAACACCTGTCCACGTGGAACCAGAACCATGATTGACTGTACAGTGTGAACACCTGTCCACGTGGAACCAGAACCATGATTGACTCCACAGCCTGAACACCTGTCCACGTGGAACCAGAACCATGATTGACTCTACAATGTGAACACCTGTTTACATGGAACCAGAACCATGATTGACTCCACAGCCTGAACACCTGTCCACGTGGAACCAGAACCATGATTGACTCTACAGTGTGAACACCTGTCCCCATGGAACCAGAACCATGATTGACTCCACAGTGTGAACACCTGTTCACATGGAACCAGAACCAAGTGCTGCTCATCACTTCAAGAATGGAACCCCAGACTACGGTTTAAGATGACAATATCAATGGACTCGGTTAAAAGATGGAATGTAACATAGGAACGAACCGAATAACTTTTTTTCTTTTTGCGGATCCGTCGTGTAGATCCAGATAAAATGGTTGACCTTGGGTCGTTCAGCTACATTGGAAATATGTACAAGGGGAGTCACTCCTTCAGCCCGTAATGACTCTTACCAACAATGACTTCCCCTGGTTACCGCTTTTGTGTGTCCCGAACTATCCCTAGACACCTGTCAGCGACCACAAATGCTGCCTGTCCATCTTACTGTGCAGTCGTTCTGGCGGTGTAGTGTAGTATAGTGCAAGACAGGCTCCCTTCCCACCTTTTTTTCCAGGAATGCTTGTTCCTGTTTGCTGTAGATAGGTGTGGACAATAGACCTGAATGTAGCTATCTAGCTTTTTCTTCTTCTCTTTCGCTTTACTTTTTGTACTCCCAGTTCTCATAGAACAGGGAGTACTTTACAATGGGAACGAAGAAATGCTGTGTGTGTGTGTGTGTATGTGTGTGTCTGTCTGTCTGTCCATGGTCAAAATGTGTTCCATTTGCTCCAGACAAGACTTCTGGGCCGATCTTTCTGAAAATTTGTAGGTATGTTTATTATGGGTCACGGATGATGCCCGGTGTTTTTACCAGATTAGCCGTTACTGACGGCAGTAAATGATAATTTAAAAAAAATCAAGTCCGATAAGGGAAATAACCACCGCGCTGTCGAGTTTTTTCTTCCACTAACTGGAAATTGTCTCCCTTCTTGCAATAACGGTTTATAAACTCATGTGTTGCCAAACGTTTTAAGCTCCTCGGTAGTATAGTGGTTAGTAGCCTCAATCTGTCACGCAGGAGTCTGGAGTTCTATTCCCCGCCAGGGACAGCAACATTTTTCTTTCTTTTCTTTTACATACAAAATTTTTACCACCAAAAGGGGAGAAAGTGCTATAGTGACTGATATATATATATATATATATATATATATTTTTTTTTTTTTCTTATTGTTGTACTACTGCACTGGGAGTACGTTTATATGCTTTGCATCTTGTTCAGTTTTAAACTGGTTTTCTCTTTCTCTCTGCTACTGGGCTGCTTCAATGAGTCACTGTTTATATTGTTTCTATTAATTTCTGCTGCTGGACAACTGAAGTTAATAACTGTTGAAAATGACTTTACATCACTCGTTGCTATCGGAAAGCATACACCAGTAACTGCTTAAGCTGACTTTCTCTTACTCGTTTTTGAACTGAACCGTCTGATTTCATAGATTGAATATATTACTCTTCTTTCTGAATGGACATCTTATCTTAATACACACACACACACACACACACACACACACACAATATATATATATATATATATATATATATATATATATATAACTGTTTAAATCGGGTTACCTCTCACTCTGCTCTTGCTCTCCTATTGAACAGCTAAACATAATTTCTGTTTGCATTGGCTTTCTCTAAGTTCTTGTCCTTCTGGTTCGACCTACGAGGAGAATTGTGCATATTCATTTCAGTGTTGATGTTCTATGTGCGTGTGTTTTTTGTTCCAGTTGTTACCTATGTTAACGATCTTCATGCCTTCATTACACGCAGAAACAAAAACGCGCACCCGCGCTCACACATCACACACACGCGCGCGCGCGCGCACGCGCGCACACACACACACACGCACAGACACACACACACACGCGCGCGCCACACACACACACACACACACATAAACAGACACACACACACACACACACACACACACACACACACACACACACACACACACACACACACGATAAAACGTGACTTTCGGACCATGTGGTGGCGGGGACGGTCTCCGTAGTTTGTGGTATGAAATGGCAAAGCCAGTTCCCAACCATACGCTATTTTTTTTTCTCAACAGCGGCTTTGGCTGCCTGTTGAAAGCACAAATGTTAACATT
>CM065718.1:5285716-5290716 GCA_033310375.1 Conus canariensis | reverse complement strand
ACAAGAGCTGCTGTTAGCATTTATCATGTGGCATTGGTTGGGTCGGCACTGACATGTATGTCACTGCGACTTCCTGTTCAAGGCATTTTACCGGATACAATGGAGGAGGAAGATGTATTTTCCTTGATTCTCTGTCCAAAACCATTCTACACGGCACAGAGGAGATTGAAGCTGTATCTCACCATGAGCGCCCTTTCGAGACCATAGTACAGGACACAGTGGGGGGTTGGCATGCAATTTGCCATGTCTCTCTGCTCAAGACCATAGTACAGGGCACAGTGGAGGGTTGACATGTAATTTGCCATGTCTCTCTGCTCAAGACCATAGTACAGGGCACAGTGGAGGGTTGACATGTAATTTACCATGTCTCTCTGCTCAAGACCATAGTACAGGGCACAGTGGAGGGTTGACATGTAATTTGCCATGTCTCTCTGCTCAAGACCATAGTACAGGGCACAGTGGAGGGTTGACATGTAATTTGCCATGTCTCTCTGCTCAAGACCATAGTACAGGGCACAGTGGAGGGTTGACATGTAATTTGCCATGTCTCTCTGCGCAAGACCATAGTACAGGGCACAGTGGAGGGTTGACATGTAATTTGCCATGGCTCCCTGCTCAAGACCATAGTACAGGGCACAGTGGAGGGTTGACATGTAATTTGCCATGACTCCCTGCTCAAGACCATAGTACAGGGCACAGTGGAGGGTTGACATGTAATTTGCCATGTCTCTCTGCTCAAGACCATAGTACAGGGCACAGTGGAGGGTTGACATGTAATTTGCCATGACTCCCTGCTCAAGACCGTCCTGCAGGGTGCACTGGAAGGTGGACATCTATCTTAACATGACCATCTGCTGAAGACAATCCCACAGGGAATAGTTCCTGCTCAAGGTGCAAGTAAGGATGGACATGTATCTCACTATTACTTCCTGCTCAAGACCATTCTACAGGGTACAGTGGAGGGTGGACATGTATCTTGTCATGACTCCCTGTCTAAGACCGTTTTACAGGGTACAGTGGAAGATGAACAAGTACCACATCAAGGTGCTATGTCCATTGTCGTTTGACGGGGACAGTGGAGGTTCAACGTGTACCTTACCTTGACTTCCCGTTCAAGACCAATCTACAGGGCACAGTGGAGAAGGGACATGCATTTTACCATGATTCCCAATTCAAAACCATTTCACAGGGTACAGTGGAGGATAGACAGGTATCTCGCTGTAAAATCATTTCTCAAGATCATTCTGAAGGGTACGGTATAGGGCTGACAAATGTTTCACCATGACAATATTATGTTCAAGACCATCGTACAGGGAACAGTGGAGGATGAACATGTAGGTTGCTATGACTCCCTGTCCAAGACTGTTCTACAGGGTACAGTGGAATGTTGACATTGTATCTTGCCGCCTTAACTCCCTGTCTGATAGTTCTAGATAATGAACATGTAATTTACCTTGACTCCTTGTTCAACAGTATGCTACAGGGTGCAGTGGATGGGCAACAAAATATCTCGTCATGACTCCCTGTCCAAGACCATTCCACAGGCGATAGCGGAAGGGAACATACATCTGACATTGGCTTCCTGTGTAAGACAGTTATGTTGGGAACAGTAGAGGGAAAAACATTGTCTCGCCATGACTTCCTGTCCAAAACCATTCTACATGTTACGGTTCAGGGTGCACATGTATCTCGCCTTTACGCCCTGTCCAACACCATTCCACCTATTACAGTTCAGGGTGCACATGTACCTCGCCTTTACGCCCTGTCCAACACCATTCTACCTATTACAGTTCAGGGTGCACATGTACCTCGCCATTACTCTCTGTGCAACATCATTATACTTATTACAGTTCAGGGTGCACATGTACCTCGCCATTACTCTCTGTGCAACACCATTCTAATACCTATTACAGTTCAGGGTGCACATGTACCTCGCCATTACTCTCTGTGCAACACCATTCTAATACCTATTACAGTTCAGGGTGCACATGTACCTCGCCATTACTCTCTCTGCAACAACATTCTAATACCTATTACAGTTCAGGGTGCACATGTACCTCGCCATTACTCTCTGTGCAACACCATTCTAATACCTATTACAGTTCAGGGTGCACATGTACCTCGCCATTACTCTCTGTGCAACACCATTCTAATACCTATTACAGTTCAGGGTGCACACGTACCTCGCCATTACTCTCTGTGCAACACCATTCTAATACCTATTACAGTTCAGGGTGCACATGTACCTCGCCATTACTCTCTGTGCAACACCATTCTAATACCTATTACAGTTCAGGGTGCACATGTACCTCGCCATTACTCTCTGTGCAACACCATTCGACAGTGGAGGATAACGTCTCAGAGCTAGACCGAAGTCTCGGATAGACAACGTATTGACTGTGTCGCGGAAAGATGATAATGATGACAGGTGTTTTCATGAATGTACTCTCTCCATCTCTCTCTTCTCTCCATCTCTCTCTCTCTCTCTCTCTTCTCTCTCTCTCTCTCTCTCTCTCTCTCTCTCGTCAATCATCTCTCTTCTCATCTTCTCTGTCTCTCTCTCTCTCTTCTCTCTCTCTCTCTCCTCTCGAGTCATCAGTCTCTCTCTCTCTCTCGGTCTAACTCAGTCTCTCTTATCTCTCTCTGCTCTTCTCTCTTCTCTCGTTCTCTTCTCTCTTCTCTCTCTCTCTCTCTCTCTCTCTCTCTCTCTCTCTCTCTCTCTCTCTCTCTCTCTCTCTCGGTCAATCATCTCTCTCTCTCTCTCTCTTCTCTCTCTCTCTCTCTCTCTCTCTCTCTCTCTCTGTGCGTGTGTGTGTGTGTGTGTGTGTGGGGGGGGGGGGGGGGTCGGTCGGTCGGTCGGTCGGTCGGTTGGTCTCTTTCTCAATGAGGTGAAAATATGTATACACGTTAACAACGAAAACAATGAAGACTTATGACGTTATATAATCAGCTGATGGCCGGTACTGGTGAAAAGCCATCTTCCTGGAATGATGAGCGCAACACGACACTCCTCCACAGAAAACGTTTGTAAATAATCAGATTTCTATAGATCAGTGGTTTACACATTTGACAAAACTGCTGACAGAAGATCATGTTTATGCATGGCAAAATGAACGGAGATGATGAAAATGTTATCACAGACCTGTCTCTGAGGATAATTGTTATCACAGACCTGTCTCTGAGGATAATTGTTATCACAGACCTGTCTCTGAGGATAATTGTTATCACAGAGGATAATTGTTATCACAGACCTGTCTCTGAGGATAATTGTTATCACAGACCTGTCTCTGAGGATAACATGTGCCTCCTGACTATAAGATTGTTATTACAGACCTGTCTCTGAGGATAACATGTGCCTCCTGACTATAATATTGTTATTACAGACCTGTCTCTGAGGATAACATGTGCCTCCTGACTATAATATTGTTATTACAGACCTGTCTCTGAGGATAACATGTGCCTCCTGACTATAATATTGTTATTACAGACCTGTCTCTGAGGATAACATGTGCCTCCTGACTATAATAATGTTATTACAGACCTGTCTCTGAGGCTAACATGTGCCTCCTGACTATAATAATGTTATCACAGACCTGTCTCTGAGGCTAACATGTGCCTCCTGACTATAATATTGTTATCACAGACCTGTCTCTGAGGATAACATGTGCCTCCTGACTATAATATTGTTATTACAGACCTGTCTCTGAGGATAACATGTGCCTCCTGACTATAATATTGTTATTACAGACCTGTTTCTGAGGATAAAATGTGCCTCCTGACTATAATATTGAAGTTTAAGAAAGGAGTTTGTGCTGATGTAATCCCTAATGAAATGTTAAAATATTATGTTAAAGAAATCACTTCTTTTTAATAAAAAGTTTTTCAACAACATTTTGGTCCTGGTCCTGCCATACGATCTGAAAGTTGAATGGAATAAAATCATTTTACATTTGTATTAGACAGGAAACAGTAGTAGCCCAAGGAACCTATAAAGGGTACTACATTGTGTAATAGTAGCATTAAAATATACAGCTCAGTTACATAATGGGTTGCAACGTTGACTGTGGATTGTTCATGGGAACATCAGGTAGGCGAATTAGCAAGGGTTTTTTGAGAACTGGATGACAGTTTACGCTCATGTCCTGTTTTGAAAACAGTTTTATGCAAAGTATAGTCTAAAACTCGTAGATGTTGTTGATTTTGAAAACGCATTTGGTTCTCTGAATATAATCGTATTATTGAAAAGTGGTATCTCAGGAAAAACGTTCTATGTGTTACAGGCATGCGTAAGTGCGTGAAAGCAAGCGTAAGTGGTGGTGTAAAGCACGCGGATGCACTCCGCCTTTTCTTTTTCCTTTGTTCATCAATGCGTTAGTAATCAGAGGTATTGACAAGGCAAAACATAAGCATGTTTTTGTAAGATACTATGCAATTGTTTATACTGTTATTGGCTGATTATGATGTTCTTTTGTCCGAAAATGGTTCTGGCCTACAAAATCAGCTAAATAACTTACACGAGGTGACATAATCTCTTGGTTTAAGGTTAGTCTTGACAAAATTAATGTTATTATCTAGTTGCAAAGTGAGGTGACTGCAGGCAGAAATCTAAACAAATCTTAAATGTAATTGACAAACGAATCACAAGACGAACCTTTTGTGATTCGTTTGTCTAAGTTTTCTTGGCGGTTCGTTATTAATTACATTTAATGTTATAACGTTTACAAAAAGGTGGCTATTTGAATGTTAAGGATGATAGGTTTTGGATATAAAGAATATGCCTGTTACCAATGCGTATAAGCATCTTTAAAGATATTTTTTCCACTAGACTGAATTTTGGTGGTACATTTACTGATCTTGGTAGCAAAGCCAAACGTACAGTTCTTTAGATATTCGGAAAATGAAATATTATGTAGGCTACTTCTTTTCTCTGTAACTATTTTTTTTAGATTGCTTGATGCCCATAGCTTTGTATGATTATGAAATATTGGTTCTCGATAAAG
>CM065718.1:5255716-5275716 GCA_033310375.1 Conus canariensis | reverse complement strand
AACCACCAGAGCAGACACTGTACCGCTGCCAAGCCACTTTGGTGGTGTTTAGTAGTATCTGTTCCCATCCAGCATATGCAGGACACAACCTAAGCCAGCCACTTAGTGACAAGAATTGCTCAGTCGCTGAGCCAGCATGAATGAGCTCTACCTCAAGAGCGCACTCACCATATCTGTCATACGACAGTTCCCAGGTGACACTCAGAGAAACTCATCCAAGGGCATAGACATGGTGTGAAAATCAAAACTGGTCACCATGACAGCTTGGGCATGTACTGCTACAGAATGTGTATGACGTTCTCTTGCTGATCGATAAGAATAAAGATAACGAAGACAATGCCACTGATTTCCATTCTGAACTGAGACTGCATGACATGGCTGTACTTTACGCTAATTTTCGTACTATATTTTGGCGTCAGCCAGGCCGGAGTGGAGTGTTTGTCAGGTAACTTGAACAATATTCTCAGAGACGCATCCATTAAGAGGATGAAAGTCGATTGTGTGGTCCCAGTCTTCCCATAGCAAACTAAACTCTGGGTAGGAGCTGGTCAGGGCAGCAAAATCACACAAATGAATGGCTTTGATGGGATTCGAACCCATGCATGATTATCATAAACAATGTAGAAAGGTATCAGAATTCAGAGCATCATAGTTCCGTGTGTACAAACTATTTCTATACGCAAGAGTGTCGGTTTTCAGTGTATCCAGGTCATATACTAACACTATATTCTTACACACATTGCACAGTAGTTTCAGAACACACTGTATGGGTGTTATATGCTGACACTGTATAATCATATACATTGCCCAGTGGTTTCATGGTTGACACTATTTACAGTCAAGGCAAGTCAAACTTTTTCACCAATAGACGTTCCGAGACGTCAGGACATGTACATGTCTCAGGCAGTCCTTCCTACGGCCTAGGGCGTCAGCAAAGAAAACAAAACAATATGAAAATATTCACACACCGAATAGGTAAAACAAGCATGCAAGTTTGATAAACAAGAGTTATTCAATGGGTAAACACACACACACACACACACACACACACACACACACACACACACACACACACGCACACACACTTACCCCTTTGTCTCATCGGCCCCCCTTCCCAATGCCCCCTATGCATACCTATGAAACTTATTTTCTTGTATTTTATACACGGCAAAGAAGTTGAAAATTGAAGAGCAAAGCTTCTATCTATGAAAATTCATATTTGCTCACCCTTTCTGACAGCAGGTGGCTCCAAGGTGGTGGAAGCCTCCTGGTTGGAGGATATCTTTTTGGGAGTGGGTGTTGTTACGATGGCAGGTGCGTCCTGGGTGGGGGATGTGTCCTGGGTGGTGGCTATCCCCTGGGTGGTGGATGTCTCCTGGCTGGTGGATGTTTCCTGGGTGGTGGATGTCTTCATGGTAGGAGCTGGTCAGGGCAGCAAAATCACACAAATAAATGGCTTCGATGGGATTCGAACCCACCTCCCAGCTGGGAGTCCACCACGCTAACCACTTTCTCATGGCAGCTAGTTTACAACAGACAGCATGGATCGCCTTTCTAACAGCAGACAGCCTGGCTCATCTTTTCTACAACAGACAACCTGGCTCATCTTTTTCGACAACGGACACCCTGACTCATTTTTCACGCAACAGACAACCTGACTCCTCTTTTCTACAACAGACAACCTGGCTCATCTTTTTGTACAACAGACAATCTGTCTCATCTTTTCGACAACAGGCAACCCGACTCCTCTTTTCTACAACAGACAGCCTGGCTCATCTTTTATGCAACAGACAACTTGACTCCTCTTTTTATACAACAGACAACGTAGCTTCTCTTTTTCTACAACAGACAACCTGACTCCTTTTTTCTACAACAGACAACCTGGCTCATCTTTCATACAACAGACAACCTGACTCCTCTTTTTATACAACAGACAACCTAGCTTCTCTTTTTATACAACAGACAACCTGGCTCCTCTTTTTATATAACAGACAACCTGGCTTACCATTCATACACAGACAACCTGACTTATCTTTCATACAACAGACATCCAGGCTCATCTTTTTATACAACAGAAAAAGCAGGATCCCACCTGTATCCTTGGGTAACAGAAACCATTCAAAACCCTTTCTGTTTCATCAAAAGACGGAAAACACTCTAGCTGTTATAAGCAGCTAATAGAAACCATCCCATCCCTACCTGTTTCTTCAGGTCTTAAAACCATCCTATCTATACCCGTTTCCTCATCTTAACCCTACCTGTCTTTATCAGGTACTAACAACCATCCTAACTGTTTCATCAGGAAATAACATTCTAACCGTACTTGTTTCTATGGGTGATGGAGACCTTCCTGACCCCCCTGACCCTTTCCTCAGGTAATTAACCATCCTAGCCCTATTTACTTCCTCGGGTAACAAATCATCCTTGATGCATTATTACCCTATGCATGATTATCATAAACAATGTAGAAAGGTATCAGAATTCAGGGTATCATAGTTCCATGTGTCCAAACTATTTCTATACACAAGAAAAGTGGTTACGGTTTTCAGTGTATTTAGTTCATATGCTAACTCTATATTCTTACGTACTTTGCACAATAGTTCCGGAATTGAGTGTATGAGTGTTATATGCTGACACTGTATAATCATATACATTGCCCACTGGTTTCAGAATTCAGTGCTGCATGGATGAATCCTAACTCTATTTACACTCAAGACAAGTCAAACTTATTCAGCCACATTGAAGTCTTTTCACCAATAGACGTTCCTAGACGTCAGGACATGTACATGTCTCAGGCAGTCCTTCCTACGGCCTAGGGTGTCAGCAAAGAAAACAAAACAATATGAAAATAATCACATCAAAATGGTAAAACAAGCATGTAAGTTTGATAAACGAGAGTTATTCGATGGGTAATCACACACACACACACACACACACACACACACACACACACACACACACACACACACACACACACACATTTACCCCTTTGTCCCCCCCCCCCGCCCCTCGTTCTCTCCCCTCCCCTTCCCAATGCCCCCTATGCACACATATAAAAGTTCTTTTCGTATGTTTTAGACACAGGAAAAGTTGAAAATTGAGAAGCAAAGGAAAAAGGATCAAATTTCTATCCATGAAAATTCACATTCGCTCACTCTTTCTTGTAGTGGTAGGCTCCTGGGTGGTGGATGGCTTCAGGGTGGTGGGTGGCTTCAGGGTGGTGGGTGGCTTCGGGGTGGTGGATAACTTCAGGGTGGTGGATGGCTTCAGGGTGGTGGATGGCTTCAGGGTGGTGGATACCATGGAGATGGTAGATGTCTTTAGGGTGGTGGATGGCTTCAGGGTGGTGGATGGCTTCAGGGTGGTGGATGGCTTCAGGGTGGTGGATGCCATGGAGGTGGTGGATGGCTTCAGGGTGGTGGACGCCACGGAGGTGGTGGATGGCTTCAGGGTGGTGGATGGCTTCAGGGTGGTAGATGTTTCCTGGGTGATGGATGGCTCCAAAGTGGTAGATGGCTTCAGGGTGGTGGATGCCATGGAGGTGGTGGATGCCTCCAGTGTAGGAGTAGTGCCTGGACATTGATGATAAGAAGAAGAGCAACATTAATACTAGCAAGAAGAAGAAGAAGACGATTAGAAGAAAAGGGAATAGAAAAACAAAGTAGTAAAGCAGCAGCAGCAACAACAACAACAACAAACTATCCCTGACATACCTCAACAGGGACGAAACGAATTCTTTATTCTGCAACACAGTACCATCCATAGCCACGTTGCACACTCTCATCCACAAAGGCAATGGTAGAAAACATGTATGCCATACACTAGGCAATGGTAGAAAACACCTTATTTCAAGTAGTGTATGCCATACACTAAGCAATGGTAGAAAACACCTTATTTCAAATAGTGTATGCCATACACTAGGCAATGGTAGAAAACACCTTATTTCAAGTAGTGTGTGCCATACACTAGGCAATGGTAGAAAACACCTTATTTCAAGTAGTGTATGCCATACACTAGGCAATGGTAGAAAACACCTTATTTCAAATAGTGTATGTCATACACTAGGCAATGGTAGAAAAACACCTTATTTCAAATAGTGTATGCCATACACTAGGCAAAAAGGGAAACACAGGGCTGAGACCACCTGTTTTCTAAAGTACTTCATGTAATGGAAAGCACTGCAACCTATCATATAATGAAGCACACGCCATCCTGACCCTCTCTGTTTCCTCATGTATCCTGACGCTTTTTCGTCATGTAGTATAAAGCATCCTGACATCTGTTTCAAGTAATACAACACATACTAACCCTACCTGCTTTTGCAGGTGACAACACCCATCCTGACCCAGCTTGACCTTCAAGTGAAAGAGAGCACCAGACACCGTGCTAACCCTACCTGTATCCTCAGGTAATAGAAACCATGCTAACCCTACCTGTATCCTCAGGTAATAGAAACCGTGCTAACCCTACCTGTATCCTCAGGTAATAGAAACCACTCTCACCCTACCTGTATCCTTAGGTAATAGAAACCGTGCTAACCCTACCTGTATCCTCAGGTAATTGAAACCATACTGATTCTACCTGAATCCTCAGGTAATAGAAACCATTCTGATTCTACCTGAATCTTCAGGTAATAGAAACCATTCTGATTCTATCTGTATCCTCAGGTAATAGAAACCATTCTCACTCTACCTGCTTCATCAGGTGACAGAAATCATTCTGACCTACTTGCATCTTCAGGTAACACGATCCATTCTGACCATACCTGCATCCTCAGGCAATAGAAACTACTCTGACCATACCTCCTCAGGTAATAGAAACATTCTGACTCTCCCTGTATTCTAAGGTAGTGGAAAGCATGCTAACCCTACCTGTATTCTAAGGTAGTGGAAACCACCATCACCCCACTTGTGTCCCTAAGTAATGAAAAACATCTGGACTCCTTTTGCTTCCTCATACAACAGAAACCATCCTGACCCTGCCTGTGAATTCAAGTGATAGAAACCACCCAGCCCTGCCTGTTTCTTCAAGCAATCCAAACCATCCTGAGCCTACCGTTTTCCTCAGGTAATGTACACAATCTTAAATCTACCTGTATCTGCAGTCAACAGAAACCGTCCTGACCCTACCTCCCTCAGTTAATACAAACGATCTTAAATCTGCCCGTTTTCACAGGTAACAGAACCCATCCTAACCGTATCCATTTCCTCAGATAGCAGGAATCATCTGGAATCTACCTCTCTCCTGGGTGAACAGAAACGGTAATAGAAAATATCCTCACAATACCAGTTTCCCTGGGCAATATTAACCATCCTAGCCCTACCTATTTCTTCATGTACTAGAAGCCATCCTAGCCCTACCTATTTCTTCATGTAATATAAGCCATCCTAGCCCTACCTCTTTCTTCATATAATAGGCATCCTAGCCCTACCTCTTTCTTCATGTAATAGGCATCCTAGCCCTACCTCTTTCTTCATGTACTAGAAGCCATCCTAGCCCTACATCTTTCTTCATGTAATATTAGCCATCCTAGCACTACCTATTTCTTCATGTAATATAAGACATCCTAGCGCTACCTATTTCTTCATGTAATATAAGACATCCTAGCGCTACCTATTTCTTCATGTAATATAAAGCATCCTAGCCCTACCCATTTCTTCATGTAATATAAACCATCCTAGCCCTACATCTTTCTTCATGTAATATAAGCCATCCTAGCCCTACCTATTTCTTCATGTAATATAAGCCATCCTAGCCCTACCTATTTCTTCATGTAATATAAGCCATCCAAACCCTACCCATTTCTTCATGTAATATAAGGCATCCTAGCCCTACCTATTTCTTCATGTAATATAAGCCATCCTAGCCCTACCTATTTCCTCAGGTCTCCTGATCCTGGTCTCTGTTGTTTCACCCCCACGTTCACGGCATATTAATGCTAACCAGACCTGGCCAGCTTCACACATATGCCATTTAAGAAGGATGCACTGTTTAAGTTGTGTGAGAAATACGTTGCTGCAACATCCCAAAGTTTAGAATGAAATAAACAGTGGTGTCAGACTCTAGGGTGTCAAGACTGCACAAGCCACACAGTCATATTGGAGAGAAGTATCAGCATTTATGCTGCTACGACTTTTGACAGGTATTGTTTTTACACAACACACAGTGTGATATCCGATAAGTCAGTAGGCCTATATCGTGATGGCTGGCACATTATTTCAGTTAAGCTTTCACAATTGTTCAGCCTTGCTGTAAACGTGATAGTCTTCGCATCAGAGTAATACACACGATAAACAGTGATGCCAGAATCAAGAGGGTCAAGGATGCTGAAACTCAACACATTGTGCAGTGGTTTCAAAGCCTATCCAATCATATTTATCAGAATTTACTGTATCATGGTGACATGTTAGCATCCTATTTTCAGACACTTTTAAAATACTGCAAATGTTTAGTGTCGTGGTTATGAGCTAAGACTACATTATCATAAAATTGCACGGTGGTTTCAAATTTCAGTGCATGATGCACTGGTCAGTTCTTACTTCTTTTGAGTGAAGTCAATTTTCGCCAATAAGTCTTTCAAGAAGAAATGAAATGAGCAATCTTTTCAGTAGTTCTTCAAGATGTTTTTGTGTTTGGGACATCATCAAACAAAAATTAAGATACATTAAAAATCTGTCTAGGTTTATGTAGAAAGACCACTTCTATTATGCTTAACAGATACTACACATGAGGCTTATCACTTGTGCACACACACACACACACACACACACACGTGCACACACACACACACACACACACACACACACACACACACACACTGCATGCGTGTGTGACACACACACACACACACACACACACACACACACACCACATGCACTCATTCACACACACAAACACACACACACACACACACACACACACACACACACACACACACACACACACACAAGCACTCATTCACTCACACACAAACACAAACACACACACACACACACACACACACACACATGCACATGGACAAACTAAATATGAAATACAGATCTTCATGCATTTAGACTCTCTTCTTCTGTCTTTTTGGTCGAGACTTGTGCAACAGTAAATATCATGGACATACCTGTGGGTTGAATGGTAACAGGCGGCTTGTGGCATGACACAGAGGCATAACGGCCACTGGGGCACTGACCGCGGTAGATGGAACATTGGCCAAGGTATGACTCGTTCCCATTGCACACGATCTGGAAGATCCCGATGCTTACGTTTGTGGGTCCAAAGGATGAACCCTGTGTACAGCAATACAGGTCACTGGTTAAAGCGTTCACCTGTTTGCTAACACCTGCTGTTGAAAGAACATGTGGCGCATGACAAGATTACTACTTTTGTCTGATTTCCTCATTTCTCTCTCTCTTTCTTTTTCTTTCCCGACGATTCCTAATTTCTCAGACTGACAGGTAGCGTCTAGCATAATTCTATTCAATTCGTTTCAGTTCATGTGTATATCCAGTCCAACACACTAAATATGAAATGATATTTCTGTTCATAGACTTGGAGAACAGAGTGTAAGGAATTCTAAAAAAAACAAAAAAAGAAAACGAGACTCTGATGCTGAGGTGACAAATTTAGCTTTCCATACAAAACTAATAGGCATACAAGTGTACTGTAAATCCCCACACTCGGTGCAAAACCGAGTCTGAGCAGACCTAAGCTCAACACTCAATATAGAAATGATACTCATGCCTTGCAGATCTCGGAGATAAGCAAGATGCTGGATGCTGGGGACGTGCAAGCAAGCATTTAGTTGGTTTATTTGTACAAGTCTTGGCCCGGTAATTGTACGAGAAGGGATGTGTGAACATTACATCTGAAACAAATACTCAAAGCATATCACGAAGTATGCAGGAAAACTTCTATATCATAGAGAAGCACTTCAGAGAGAGAGGAGAGAGAGAGAGAGAGAGAGAGAGAGAGAGAGAGAGAGAGGTAGTCAACCACAAATAGAGGTAATAAAGAACAATCAGATGACTGAGAAACATGTGAAAGCCATACCTCCAGCACAGTAGCGTTGTCAAAGCCATACAAGGCTTCTTTGCAGACAACCCTTGCTTCTCTCCAGGTAAAATGATCAGCACAGACCCCCTCCCACTGATTTTCGTGCTGAATTTCTACTGCCCCTCTCCACCATTCGGTGGTCCACTCACCACCTGTCAGACTCACTGCACACGTACAAATGTGACATGTCATAAGGCACCTTAGCTCGTTGAAGCATGATTCTTTGAAAACTTTTCGACGTACATGATCGATTAAAAAAAATTCCTTTACATTTTATACAATGAAATGCAGCTCAAAGGACTGGCAGCTGCAAAGCTCATGATAATATGTACATGCTAAATACTTTGTTTAACATTTACAATCTTAACTGAAATGAATCAATATAATATATTATATGTTACAGTTAATGCCATGGCATACCCATCTAGATTGTTTTGGGGCCGTCTTTGGTAAAAAGCCAGTAGCACCTGGTGCTTTTAGATGGATATCATGAGAAAGTAATAAAACTAATGAAAAGGGACAGTGGGAAGCATTAAAGAAGTCAAAGCTGTCCTTCTAAAACTGATTTTACTTTGCACCAGCTGCTTTGGCACGGTGGCTAGCATAGCAGATGGCGTGCATGTAGGTTGTGGGTTCGAGTTCTATCAGAGCCATGTATGAGATATTTTGGCCCTGGATGGTTCCTACCCACAGCCGAATTCGCTGTGGGCTCAAATGCGAAGACAGGAACCACAGTCAGATTTCTAGCACTTGAATGGATGCGTCTCAGCGTGTCTCAAATCAAAATAGAACAGCACACGATCATCTTCATCCTCCCCATCCTTATCAATCAGCCTAAAAAGATGTTAAATTTTGCGGCCTTTCATGCCCTGCTCTCATTGTGACCTCAGATTTAATTTTGTCTGCATATCTATAACTTCATATTGATATGACCAGTATCTGTGAGTTTCTGGGGACTGTTGTTAAACAGACGTGGTGGTGTGTTCTCCGGAACGTAAGACTCAGTTACGCTGTTTTCGCGACTGAGTTATTAAATGTCTTCAGTTGGGGTCTTGTGGTGTCCTACCTGTGTTGGATCAAAGCAGTAACCAAAGAGCAATGAGACTCAGCAATAATACAATGTCTCTTCTGTTGGACTTTGACCACTCCCTGTGGAATGCGAGTGTCAGAGTTTGGACAGGACAAGCTAGTGTGTGGCTGTACATGACAGCCCAAAGGGGTGGCGTGAGGGTAATGTCATCCACTGCAGTGGCCCAAAGGGATGGCGTGAGGGGAATGTCATCCACTGCAGTGGCCCAAAGGGATGGCGTGAGGGTAATGTCATCCACTGCAGTGGCCCAAAGGGATGGCGTGAGGGTAATGTCACTGCGGTGGCCCAAAGGGATGGCGTGAGGGGAATGTCATCCACTGCAGTGGCCCAAAGGGATGGCGTGAGGGTAATGTCATCCACTGCAGTGGCCCAAAGGGATGGCGTGAGGGTAATGTCACTGCGGTGGCCCAAAGGGATGGCGTGAGGGGAATGTCATCCACTGCAGTGGCCCAAAGGGATGGCGTGAGGGGAATGTCATCCACTGCAGTGGCCCAAAGGGATGGCGTGAGGGGAATGTCACTGCGGTGGCCCAAAGGGATGGCGTGAGGGGAATGTCATCCACTGCAGTGGCCCAAAGGGATGGCGTGAGGGGATGTCATCCACTGCAGTGGCCCAAAGGGATGACGTGAGGGTAATGTCATCCACTGCAGTGGCCCAAAGGGATGGCGTGAGGGTAATGTCATCCACTGCAGTGGCCCAAAGGGATGGCGTGAGGGTAATGTCATTCACTGCAGTGGCCAAGAAGAAAACAGAAAAATTCAGACAAGAAATAGAAAAAGAAAAAAAACTTTCATTGCAATGCCCAGATTAATATTACCCCTCTTCCATTGACCTGTATTGTCCTCAAATGTTTAATATCTGTTTACACTGTCTATATGTTTGGGATTAGATGCCAAATGATTGTAGAATTCTTTTCCGATATTCGTGATAGTAGTGTAATCCAGTGCCAACACGTAAGTTCTAGCATAAATCATTGTAATGTACATAGGGGTGACAAAAATTAGCTAGTCCTCACCATTGGCGATGCAGTGGACAGCAGCAAAGCCCCCACAATGTCGAACATTACGTTCTAGGAACCAGCTGTGATGTGCACATCTGTTTGGGTCCGTTTCGTTCCCAGTGCACTCGAAGTACGGATTCCATGCAAAGGGGCTGCGTGGATAACGGTAGCCGAGGTGACCGGGCACTACAAATCCTCCAGGGAAGTTGTTCGCCCTGCAGATAACCCTGGCTGTCTCGTCGTCCACAGAGTGCTTACATACGCCATGCCACACGCCATGGACCCTCACAGTCACATAGCCCACGTGCCTCTCTGGCCCCTCCAGTCGATACACAATACCTGGTGGAAGACAACATGTAAAGAATTATGTCTTGTGTTCGACTGTGTGGAGCTCCAGTTTCACTGGACTCACTCTGGTTATAACAATATGAGAACGAAAAATAATACTAAGCATAGCATTGTGGCTAACCATCTTCATTAGTCAGCGTGGGTAAAGAGAAAATAAAGCACCATCAATGAGGTGACTATTTCTGGTTTGTCCATGAAGAGAGACCTGACACAATCTTTGTGGAACATAAGACAAACCATGTTTTTCAAGTAAGTGTCACAGAAATGTAGTTGGCTGCTGTTTTTTTTTTTTTTTTTTTTTTTAAACACACTCATTTAACCATTGATATTCGACACTTGAACATCATGATTTTCCTTTAACAACGACGACGACGCCAAAAGCAATGAATTAATGAGTGGAAATGGGAGACAGAAGATACGACATACAGAAACTAAGAGGCAGACACATGGAGAGGGACAGAAAAGGATTTACCACTGCATAATTACCGGGTACCATTCACAATCGAAAGAATTATCCAATCCCCAATGGTCCATGAGAATCATGAACAGTTTAAACGAGCCAGTAGATAAGGTACAATCAACTCTCCACACATTTCTTTTGTCCGTTACCTCTCCTCTCTGATTTCAAACATAATATTATGGGAGATAATGGGTTGTCCTATTGAATGGCTTGCCCTCCTTTTTCAAGAAGATTGGCCAAAATATATGTAGTGTAACACAAAAGCTTTGCAGCTAGACATTACACAAAACTTTCATAATATATGCCCTGACACAGAAGTTCGACAACATCTACTATGTCAGATAGATTTGGCAAAATATGCAATGACAAAAATATTTTGAAATATATGCAATGACACAGAAGTTTGCCAATATTTGTCATGACACACAACATATACTCACATGACTACTGCCAACAGGAGAAATACTCATAGGACAATTACAAAAGTCTTACGACTGATGCCCACACGAAATAAGCAACCCATTGCATTCACACACACACACACACACACACACACACGCCACACACACAAGAGACGGAGGCCAGAGGCAAAGAGTTTGAAACAATCTAGTTTCTTATCCAGTTTCTTTACGTTGAAAATCTGCTTAATCATTAATACACATAAGTTATATGCAAGCCTCAAAGAGCAAAAAGTCCCCAAAGAAATCTTTCAGAATGATGCTCAGCCATTATTTTGTCCCCATTCACCAAAACTGTAACTATGGTCACACTGAAACTGCAATATTCGCACTGTCTTTCTCCATCTTTGTTTTGCTGATTACCAACATGACTCCCCACACTTTGAGAACTTGATAAACCAAAAAAGTGTCTGACCAACAGCCAGAGCATGAGGAAGTTGTGTGCATTGATGCGTTCTTTCCATGTTGGTTGTGAGCATTTCTCGTGTCACCATATGTCACGTGAGCAGTTATGTAAGCATTTGTCTTGTAAGCCTTAGGAAGGGAATCATGATAGGTAATTCAGTATACTATCTTACCGTCATCATTGAAACACAACACTCCGGCAGCGTGGCGAGACTTGCACTCTGAGGTAATTTTGAATCGGCAGTGACTCAGCTTTGTCTCATTACCCCTGCAAAGTCACAGCAATTTTGTGGTTATTCACCTCATCAATGTATCGTCTTTTCAGTATTTTGTTGAATACATGTGTTTTAAAGAGTCTTGCTGTGACATTGTCAACAGTATGCTTAGCAGCATGCAATGTTACAACACAGTTTCTTGTAATAAAGAAACGTTAGGGATGACACAGAGTGTCTTAAGAAGAAACGTTAGGGAGATCTGGACAGCAGGGTGTCTTCAGAGAAGAAACGTTGGGAGATCTGGAAAGCAGAGTGTCTTCAGAGAAGAAACGTTAGGGAGATCTGGACAGCAGGGTCTTCAAGAAGAAACGTTGGGGAGATCTGGAAAGCAGAGTGTCTTCAGAGAAGAAACGTTGGGGAGATCTGGACAGCAGAGTGTCTTCAGAGAAGAAACCTCTCACTCAAGTAATCCGGCCTTGAACTCCTTGCACTATTGTGGAGCCAGGCCACTTTCAAGTCATGACTGCGAGACGACCTTTTGCCATCAGATATTTATTCCCTGGAGCTGCTGGGATTTGAACCTGCAACATCTTGATGGTTGGGCATCTCACGGCATTGCCCTTCTAGACAGATTTCTTACCCACTTACATCACTTCAGAAAACCTGTTCCAGGTTAGGAAATTTAAGCGTGCTGAATAGTTCACTGTTGTTCCTACTCGACCAAATAGGACTGGAACTCTTTTGAGCTGCTTTTGCCATTGCCTTTAGGTTTCTTCTTACCAGAAAGCACGAGTTGTTTCATTGGCTGATGAACATACAATCCCTTCACCCCCTCACTCACTCCAACTTCCAAACATAGCTAATGAATTAGGGAACACGACGTGCCTACGTGGAGTATTATGTATAGACTCAGAATCTTTCACTCAGGTAGGTGCAGAATTCAGGTCATGAAGAATGGGGGTGAGGTGGACATGGGGTTGATGCATGCATTGGATCATGTGTGAAAACTGAAACCAAACTCACCTGCAGTCCATTTCTGATATGGAGAAACGAAAGTGATATTGGCGGTGTCCGGAATGGGCGTAAGCCACACCGTTCCTCCAATTCAGTTGCCGGCAGACTACCCGGGCATCTCTGTCATCCCATCCATCCGAACAAATTGGGTCACGATTGTGTGAATATGGGCCGAGTGCATATTTTGCACTTGGGAATCCGCTGTACTGGCGTGCTGAAAATTTCAACACAACCTTATAATCTGCATGCACAATATGGAAATTTGACTATAAACACATGTTGACCAGAAACTTCAGTACTGTCATATATGCAGCATATCAATTAGTACTGTATGCATACGTGATCTAAGACCTCAAGATTGGCCTCTAACCCAGATATGCAGCATAGGAATCAATACTGTATAATGAGAATAATAATAATAATAATGACAACGATGACGATTATTGTAATAATAATTCATAATAATAATAATAACGATAATAATAATAATGATCATAATGATGAGAATGAGCATGATGCCGATAATATTAATAACAACAACAACAAAGTGGGGACTGACATATCACCCACTGAATGCCAGACTCACAGCTCTTTACAGTCGACATCTAGTGTCAAAGTTGAAACTGAACAAAATGAGATCAAGTGTACATTATGGGCTCATCACGTATGCACTCAACTGTGAGAAGAAAATGCAAATCAATTCTAAGTCATTAAAAAGGACAAAAAAGCCAAAAACAACGTTAACTGTGTCGAGACTATACATGATACAACATAAATTAACACGCTCAGCTGAAAAAAAATGTATATCAATATATAAACAACCAGTTCAAAAGTGCACTACAAGAAAAGAGACGACCTAAAGCGCACATTCATATATGGTATACTAATAAGACTGTACATGTGGAATATGAATATAAACAAGTAATTACCTCTATGCATACGTTTCATGAATGTAATGAAAGACATGAAGCTGGGATAGTTAGCTTGTGTTATATTGAAATAGCCATGTTTAAATGCGTTCTGAAAAACAAGCTTTTCATATGATGTAGCTAGCAAGGTTTGGTTTGGGGGCAGTGACTGGAAAAGGCACATTCCTGGAACGTCTTTGATGGGGTCTTTGGAATGCACAAGGTCAGGTGATCTGTGAATGAACAGATAAGTGAAGGTGCTGAGAAGGCAGACAGTGGACTTGCAATGTAAGCGCAGAAAACTGAGAACAGGTATTGGCAAAGGAGGGACAGCCTGCACGGAATGTGGGCATTAATAGGTAGCCAGTGTATGAGGCACAACACATATTGGCAAAGGAGGGACAGCCTGCACGGAATGTGGGCATTAATAGGTAGCCAGTGTATGAGGCACAACACATATTGGCAAAGGAGGGACAGCCTGCACGGAATGTGTGCATTAATAGGTAGCCAGTGTATGAGGCACAACACATATTGGCAAAGGAGGGACAGCCTGCACGGAATGTGTGCATTAATAGGTAGCCAGTGTATGAGGCACAACACATATTGGCAAAGGAGGGACAGCCTGCACGGAATGTGGGCATTAATAGGTAGCCGGTGTACGAGGTACAGCGCAAATGTGACAATTTTCCATGAGCTGAATGTTGTGCCTTTTGGAGCTTGTCCATGCTCTTATTTTCGTATACTTTGATCTGACACTTCAACGCATCCCTGTAATTGACACAGTGGTGTATTTACAGTTTAATCTTAGCCTACAACCCTGCCCTTAATATACACACATGTCATGGAAATTATTAATGTATGCATACCTTGACCAGATGATTTTTTTTCCTGTTATATGCACACACACACACACACACACACACACCCGCGCGCGCGCGCGCACGCACGCACGCACGCACGACCAAACACACACACACACACACACACACACACACACACACGCATATAGGCATGAACACAAAAAACACACACACACACACACACACACTGAACTTAAACCATTTATTGTCAGATTAACCACAGGTTTTACTGACCACACACACACACACACACACACACACACACAACACACACATGCGCGCACGCTCATGCACGCATGACAATGTGTACATGCACATGCATACACAAACACACACACACACACACACACACACACACACACACACACACACACACGCACGCACGCACGCACGCACCCCACACACACACACACACACACACACACACACACACACACACATTCCAAAGTATGTACGCAAACAAGGCACAGAGAGAGAGAGAGAGAGAGAGAGAGAGAGAGAGAGAGAGAGAGAGAGAGAGAGAGAGAACACGCAGTATTATGACTTCAAGCTGTCGCTTGTTAGAGCAGTCCAGATCTAAGACAGAGGAATCTTTTTGAATGTCAGTTCCACGATACAATGCAACGCATCCTTCAAGATAATTTCCAAGAGGTTGTTCAAAGATACATACCATAATCCCTGGGAAGACTTTTGACTGCAACAGCAGCCAGGAGGAGCAATGGTAGCATCTTCATTTTCAGCATCTGATGATGGTAGACAATAATAATAATAATAATAACAAACAACATTAAAATATGACACAGAACAACAGTTTTGTAAGTTATTCCTACTACAATGAAATAAAGACACATAACGCAATTGTGTGCAGCCCTGCTTTACATCACCAAGCACATACATAAAAATGACATAGAGTTGACTGAAAAATTTTCATACGTTATCCATCTTGCACATACATGTCATTTCATAAAATGTACACAGAGGAAATTGGGAAACTTTCGTTGCATAATCCATTACCTGACACACATATCAAAAGGTACACAGAACTAATTGAGAAATTATCTTCACACTGACCATTACTTCCTTATACAGCCATAAAAAGTACTATGAACAAACCCCAAATTCTACAGAAGCTTATCACCTAGCACACATATAAGTAAGTGCACAGAGAAAACTAGAAGCTCATTTCCCTACAAAACACATAGAATTCCATCACGTGAGAAAACGTTTATCAGTTGGTAAAACGTATTAACATAAAATGTGAAAAGTTGTTTTAAAAAATTGACAAGAGTTTATTAAATGATGATAAAGTGTGACTGTAAGTTTTATTCACCATGAAGGAATTTCTTTTTCATAATTATATGCAAATGAACACTGTACATTTCCTAAGAAAAATCGCAGCTTTTAATTCAAAATGGATGTTTATACGTAGTGCTCTGGCGTTTCAAATGCCAGAACACGATGTGAGCAACCAATCATCGAATACGTGACAAAGTATAATTCACTGGGTGACCCAGACAAAAACCTAAATGTTTGACATTCAAAAGACGAAAATATTCCTGATTTTGGTTAAAATCTTTTAGAGGTTTGCTTCATATTTGATGAAGTAATATTGAATGAAATACTGTGAGACTAATCCACATGGCAATTTCACTTACATATCACTGCATGGGAGTAGTGACACTGATTACTTTATTGTATCTGGAGAATTGCAACTTGATCGTGATCTGTGTGTGTTGGAGATAATTTGCCCTCTTGACACCTACTGGTAGAATCGAGCTGGAAGAAAAATGACTTGAGAATGAAATGAAATGAATGAAAGTGAAACATTAAAGATTGTGGGGTTGAGTGAGGAGTACACACAGAGTGAACTGGAATCAGATGTTTCATGAACACATGAAGAAAGGAAGCGATAGTTTGGATGGCGATGTTCGTAAATGTCTTGATATTTTTACAAAAACGCCCTACAGAGGTTTTGCCTACAAACTTCACACAGTGAGGAAAAGAAAAGGGAAAAAAACGGTTTGATAGTAAAAGACAAGTCAAGGGCCGTCTTAGAAATTATTGGCATCCTGACACTGATGTCAATCATGAGAAGATTTATGTAACACAAAATACAAATCTTAATTTACTAATGTATAAGAGCAAAGACATTTATTAATGGATCACTCTTGACAAATTAAAAAAAATTCAGTTGAAGGCCGCAAAACGTTTCGTCCTGGTCAACTGTAAAACGATCAACAACGAAAATTAACCTACAGATAAATTTGAATACATCAATGGCATAAATGTTCTCACAAGGTTTGTAATTCAAATGATGTGTAGCCAGGTGGTTAAAATGTGCACATATCTCTTGGTGAACCTCAGCAGATGAAATGTTCTGTTCGAGAGTTACCTTCCCCATTACTTCCCTTGGTTGATGAATCATAATCATTTCGTGTAAATTCTTTTGAATGTGAATACTTCAGAACCAACTTATTGAAATATACGTCACTGAAGTCACAAAAACTAAAGCATTTTATTTTGAAACAACTGTACTGGACTGACAAGTCCATATCGTCTCTAAATTGATACTTTGCCCAGTTAATCTTCGCGCCATTTTTAATCTTCCACTGGCCAAACCTTGAGTAATTCTTGATTTTGCAACAAGTATGAGAAAAAATTAGAAAGAGAGGGGTTAGTTACCGCCAAGGACACAAACATAGCACAGGACAAGGACACAGACAAACATAGCACAGGACAGGACACCTGTAGTGTCATGTCCTGTGCTATGTTTGTCTGTGTCCTTAGCGGTAACTAACCTCTTTCTAAATTTTGCTTCATTTTCCGACCTCAGTCACTCCGTTTTGAAACTTGGGAAAGACTATAGAAGTCAAAAATGTGCATTACAGTTAAGTCCCTAAGCATGTATATCGCATGCCTAGGATATTCTCCACACAGGCTTGTGACTATATGAAGTGACTGATGGTGCTGACCTCTCTCAAACATCCGTCTTCTTTGTTCCTCTCTTTGTCATGATCGGAATTTTTATCTAAATTGTCATTCTACAAATTTCTACAAAATTGACTTCCCGTTTGAAATTTTGCCAATGACTTCACTTCTATAACAAATATAAAGAAAATGTTTAAAAATTAGTATCCAGCAATACTTTAAGAGAGTATTCTTAATCGAAAATCCTATCAAAAGCACATGTCAATGACCAAGCAAAGAGGAAAGCCAGTAGTGTTTGGAATCAATTTTCAAAGACAAGGTTCTTCGCTCAGACACAGTCTTGGATGATTAAGTTTATATGTGTAAAAAGAGTGAAATGCCTGCTATTCATCTGTCATATAATCACTTCATGCTGTTTGGTACTTACCATCGTAATAAAGAAAAATATGACAAACTCGTTAAAAGTGGGTTCATCTCTGACTTCAAACATCAATACTTTGATACAGAAACAAGATTATCGAATGTAACATACTTCATCTTATTCCTTGGGTTCTGAGGGTTTCACCGAAATCTCTCACCACACCACCTGTCTCTTAGTACGCACATAAAAAAGCACTTAGAACTTGTGAACACTGATTATCCTACAAGACACTCAGTACACACATATGTACAAATTACACAGAACAACCACAAACAACTGGCGACCTTGTCCATCAATGGCACCAGGTGAGTCATCTGTTAATTCTCACATCAGTAAGATGAACATAGAAGTTGCCAGGAAACCCTTCAGAACAAAGACCATAAGTCGTACAGGTCAGGTACAGCTCACTGAATGGTATGTGCAGTAACTGACTAGAAACTAACTGGGTAAAAAGATGTAGACAGTAGCGAATATCAGAACTCACTTAAATGACAAACATAATAAAAGCTGATACTGAAAGAACTACGTGTGCAGTAAAACTTTTCTGATTTAACTACACATGTAGTAAAACGTGATGCTGATCGAGCTACAAAAAACGTGATGCTGATTATACTACACATGTAGCAAAATGATAATGCTGATTGACGACATGTAGTAAACCATAATGCCGATTAATCTACACATGTAGTGAAAGTTTCATAAACGTAACACTGATTGAGCTACACATGTAGGAAAATGAAATGCTGACAAAATTACACGTGGTACAACGTGCTGCTGACTGAACTACACATTAGCAGTAAAACGTTATTGTGACTGAAAGACATGTATAGTGTTCGTTGATGCCAAATGAATGGCACATATGGACCTCAAAGCAGTAGACAAGATAGACAGAAAGTCGAAGATCTCACACGATAATTTGAAAAAAAATTGACACAAGATACATACTGTTCCATCTTCAAGTAATCTAAACACTGACATCCTAACTTCCACCCATAGAGAAATCTGTGACAAGCTAGCCATGAAATACTAAGGCCTAATCAGACACACATTCTGGGGTGCACTTCCTCTTTGCATTTTCAAGAATTGTGTTCTACATTTTCATTACAAGCATGGAAAATAGTAGAGAGAGAGAGAGAGAGAGAGAGAGAGAGAGAGAGAGAGAGAGAGAGGACGTGGAAGAGACTGAGGAGGTGGACAGGAGGTTGAGAAATATAATAGGAGGAGGTGAAGAAGAAAGAAGATGAAGAATACAGCAAATGAGAAAGAGAAGAAAGTAAAATGCATCAAATGGAAAAGAAGCAACTGTAACCGTAAGGCAGAGTACACATTGAACAGTCCTAAAGTCTGAGTCTGCAGATAAAAAGACCTGAGCTTCCACTTACCTTCTGTGCGCTCTGCTGACAACGTGAACAGTGAGTTCTGCGACTTTGTAGACCAAAGGGACCTAATGTGGCTGATGGTGGCTGATAGTAGCTGAGCTTGCCCTTTTATAGGGGTGGACTGTCCCAGCAGTCGTATCTGACAGCCAATCACAACCTACATTGACTAACGGTTTCACGTTTGACTGGACACAATCAGTCACAGTCATTCTTCGAGGTTATTCTTGGGGTGTCATGTGATTCACGTGACTGGGCAGCAAAGTATGACAACCAATCAGAACCTCGTATGGTAGTTCTCTGTGATGTCAGCAGCACCATCTGAGCCCCCAAGGAATTTCTCAACTTCCCCAAGTGCTCTCCACCCTCGACCAGTGTGACAATAGGTGCCTTACGAAAAGAAGGGCAGGGGTGTGGTGTGGAGGATTGCTGTCTGTCTGTCTGTTTGTCTGTCAGTGTGTCATTCGGTCT
>CM065718.1:5245716-5250716 GCA_033310375.1 Conus canariensis | reverse complement strand
TTTACATTGCACCAAACACATAAGAGTGTTTTTTTTCTGTTATGAAGTGAAAACAGCTTCTAAGCTGGAGCTACTTGTGTGGAGAGTGGTATCATCACAGAAGAGTTCACATGAATTCTCAATTTAAAGAGGGGGATCATTTGTATAAACTGAGAACGGCAACGGGTCTAACACAGAACCCTGGGGTACGCCATGTTGGATAGGCAGCTTCTCTGATGAATTGTTGTTGACACAAACGATTTGTTGACGGCCTTCTAGGAATGATGTAATTAGCTGGATGGTATTTCCTGTTATACCATATGATAAAAGCTTCCTGCAAAATAATTTGTGGTCAATTACATCAAAAGCCTTTGCAAAAATAACAAACAGTGCACCACAATATTCATTTTCATTAACACTGGCTAGCCATTGATCTACCAGGTTTGTAAGTGTTGTATGGCAAGAATGATTTTTCCTGAATATCGATTGATTTTTATTTAGTAGATTGGCGGAGTCAAAAATGTGGCAAAGATGTTTATTTTTGTGTGTGTGTAGTTTTTGTTTTCAAGGGCTTGGACAGAACTAACAAAATGGATATAGGTCTGTAGTTCGATGGCTCAGAATTGTCTCCAGATTTGAAAACGGGTATTACTTTTGCAACTTTGTTCTGAGCGGGGAAGTGACATTTATCAATGCATGAATTGAAGATGTAGGTAAGAGTTTCACATATAACAGGTGCGGGCACTTTCAGAATTTTTCCATCAATCCCATCAAGTCCGCCACTTCCTGTCTGCTTTAATTGGCATAAAGCTTGGTAAACATCACTAACTGTCATGGGCAGAACTGGTGGAGCTGAACGAATGTTCTTAGCATTGCAAAATTTTTTTCAGATTTTTGTAGTTCATTTAATTCAGTATTCTTTTCTTTGACAATGTGTTCTGCAATTGTTGTAAAGTGTTTGTTGAGTTCATTTGGTGTTATGCTGGTTATGGGACTTATCTTTGACTGTGAAGTTTTATTCGTAAGGTTATTTACTGCTTTCGATATGGACTTCGAGTGTTTGTTTGTTGGATACAAGTTCACTAAAAAAATCCATTTTTTGCTGCCCGTTTGAGTGTATTGACTTTATTTATTACGTTGCATTTTAAATCCATCCGACTTCCCTTCTGCTTCAAGCAGATCGTCGCGTAAGAAACAAACAGCTTGCATTTCATCATCATCACTTCGATTGTGCACTATGTTTAACTCTACGCGTTTTGAATGGCGCATGCCTATCATAAACAGAATTAAACGTGTGTAGCCAGAACTCTAGCGCTTTCTCTGGATCAGTGTAATTATAAACATTTATAAGGGAGGAATTCATGAGGTCAGTAAGAAAGTTGTCTTCGTGGAATTGTCTAAAAGATCAATAAGTGATGTGTTTGTGGCCGGTGTCAGGAATTTTGATTCTACTTCTTTTCCCGTAACGCATGCTGGAAAGTGGTCGCTGCATCCATTCAAAGCCACACATTTCCCAGTGCCGCTATGTGGTTCAGAGATATAGATGTGATCGGTAAATGTTTCGCTATTGTGCATAACTCGAATGCACATTTCTATAATTTGGGTAAGTTGTACGAAGTGTTCCTCTCTGACCATGATGTTTGGCATCTCAATAGATCAACGTTGAAATCACCTAAAAGTATTACCTCTATAGCATCAAGCGATGCTGCATCCATCATTACCATAGACAGACAGGGATTCATGTTTGCACACACACACACACACACACACACACACACACACACACACACACACACACACAACACACACAGCACACACACACACATGCATGTGTGAACGTGAGTTCATCCTCGTGTTCGAACGACTGCTTGTATACACTCATGTGCGGACCTACACACATACACGTGTACACAGAGGGAGAGAAAGACAGTGACAGAGAAGAGAGAGAGAGAGAGAGAGAGAGAGAGAGAGAGAGAGAGAGTGACAGAGAGAGAGGGAGAGAGAGAATGAGGGAGAGGGAGGGAGAGAATGAGAGAGAGAGTGAGAGAAAGAGAGAGAGAGAGAAAGAGATAGAAAGAGAGAGAGACAGAGAAAGAGGAGAGAGAGAGAGGAGGAGAGAGAGAGAGAGAGAGAGAGAGAGAGAGAGAGAGAGAAGACTGACAAAGTTTATCGTTTGTGTGGCAGTTACGCCCTTTACGCAAGGGGGATAACAATCGCATTCACCGATAGCAAAAACACAAGTTACACGCATACCCCCCCCCCTCCCCTCCCTCCTTAAATTCACATTGTCATCCACCCACCCACCCCCTTCCACGATCCCCCACCTCCCAGTTCGTCCCGTCCATCCTGTTTCCCCTCCTCCGCCCCCTCCCCTCACTGCAATCCTCCTCCCACCCACTGTGTTACACCCCCCCACACACACACACACATACACACATACACACACACACTCTCTCTCTCTCTCTCTCTCTCTCTCTCTCTCTCTCCTCTCTCTCGCTATCTCTCTCTCACGCACGCATGCGCGCGCGCGCACACACACACACACACACACACACACACACAAAACACACACACACACACACACACACACACACACACACACACACACACACACACACACGCACGCACGTTGGATTATCCTGAAATTAACCGGTGATTGTCTTTGATAATCCTCTTCCTTGTATAAGCGGCTTCAGCGCAATGTTCAGCTCCTTCCTTCACAATGCATTCATCCTTATTAGATAACAAGACAGCACTGCTTGAGCTATGTGGATGGTATGAACTGGAATCCACACATTTCCACTATTACGTTTGTCAGTATTAGCACAACGAAACAAAGAGAGTTTGTTTTCATAGTCACTGCTACGAGAGGGCCGAATAATATAATTTGAACAGTCATCACTTACTAACCCATTCAAATCTTAAATAAATATTAGCGAACCGCCCAAAAAACGTGGACAAACGAAAATAAGACAAAACACGACGCGTTTCGACCACTTAGGTCTTCTTCAGGCAAGATACAAAACAATTATTACAACGAAAATAAAAATAAATGATTGCTCGTGCATTTTCGTTGTAATAATTGTTCTGTATCTTACCTGAAGAAGACCTAAGAGGTCGACACGCGTCGCGTTTTGTCTTGTGATTCGTTTGTCCACGTTTTTGGGGCGGTTCACTAACATTTATTTAAGCACCAGCAGTCGTCTCACTTTGCAACTAGATCTATAAAAACCCATAGTTTACAACTATCCAAACCACTAACCCTCAGTCTTACTTTGTAAAACTGTCTGTGCCATTAATTTGTAGTGAATGTTAACTACTTTCCCGCCTGAAAAAATGTTTTTGAAAGAACCAAAATACCAGTAAGCGTCGTTACCAACTACTTCTGCATGCATCTGTGTGTAGGGGTTGGGGGATGGGGGGGGGGGGGGGGTAGGTTTGTAAGTATGTGTGTCTGCGCGTGTATCTGAGCGCGTGTGCGCTTGAATTTTACACGCGAATGATACTTTATCTATGACGAACCGTCCAGACCCTATCGAGTCGTTCTTTTCAAGGCAGACTTTCAGTGATAGCTGCCACGTGAGAGAGAGAGAGAGAGAGAGAGAGAGAGAGAGAGAGAGAGAGAGAGAGAGAGAGAGGGGAGAGAGAGAGAGAGAGGGTGGGGGGAGGGAGATGTGCCGGTCGTAGAAATAGTAATCAGCAAGCGAACCTTTGTTTCTTTAATTGATCTTTTCTCTAACAGGGATAATTGGGGGAGGGGGGGGAACACCCATTAGCATTATATTTTACCTCCGGCTCTCAGATTGGACATATACAGAAACTATAATAACAGATAATAAGAGTGGCGTAAAGCTAGAAAGGAAAATGAAAAATGAGTGAATTGGTGAGTGGGGGAGGGGGATATCTATAGAGAGAGACGGAGGGGAAGTGAGTGGTGTGCAAAAGAGAGAGAGAGAGAGAGAGAGAGAGAGAGAGAGAGAGAGAGAGAGAGAGAGAGAGAATATTCTAAACACTTACTGCCATTGATTGGCCATCCGTTACTCAAAAGAACATTACACACACACACACACACACACACACACACACACACACACACACACACACACACACACACAGAGTTTCAGTTTCAGTTTCACCATGGAGGCGTCACTGCGTGCGGACTCGTCCATATACGCTACACCACATCCGCTGAGTTTTGAGACCACACTCCGCATAATTCAAAGCTGATGGATAAATGAATTAATGAATAAGATGACAGAATTTAAGAAGAAGGTCTCGTGGCTACGACTTAACAAATGTCTTATCTATGCATTAGCCCAACGCCCTGGTCAGACCTTGAGTACCCATCAAACATTGGTTGTGCCATTATTATCGTATAAAGGTGAGTGTACACATGTGCGTATTCGAACGTGGGCATAGGCCTGTGTGTGTGCGACCGCATGTGTGTGTGTGTGCTTGATGTGCGTGTATGGGTATGTTGTTGTTCTTCCGTTTAACGTCTTCCCACATAAAGTGATTTCAGACGGTTTGTAGTGATAGAGTGTATGATGAAAGTAGTATGAGTGCGTGCAACCATTTGTGAGTGTGTGTGTGTGTGTGTGTGTGTGTGTGTGTGTGTGTGTGTGTGTGTGTGTGTGTGTGTGTGTGTGTGTGGGTTGCGGGTGTGTGTGTGTGAAAATGTGGTGTGTGTGTGTGTGTGTGTGTGTGTGTGTGTGTGCGCGCGCGCGCGCGCGCGTGAGTGTGTGTATATATATATGTGTGTGTGTGTGTGTGTGTGTGTGTGTGTGTGTGTGTGTGTGTGTGTGTGTGTGTGTGTTAATAGATAAGTTTATGATACGATTTTCAGTGTGCCACAGTTCTCAAAGATATACAGTAATTTCACCATGTCCAATGGAACTAGTTTTCTGTTCTTCAATAGTGTCTCTGCACTAGAGGTGTATCTGATGAAGTTGGAAGCAGTCCTTTGAATGATGTGTTCATTTCAGCACATTTTCCAGTGTTGACGTGGTCATATTTTTCCA
>CM065718.1:5233216-5240716 GCA_033310375.1 Conus canariensis | reverse complement strand
ACGTATGCATAAAGTACTAATTGATATGCTGCATATATGGGGCAGTACTGAAGTTTCTGGTCAACATGTGTTTATAGTCAAATTTCCATATTATGCTTGCAAATTGTAATGTGTTGAAATTTTCAGCACGTCAGTATAGTGGCGTCCCATGTGCACAATTGGTACACCGCCGACCTCGTCACTGTTGCGACGTAATTTGTCCTGATGGATGGGATGACAGAGATGCCTGGGTAGCATGTCGGCAAATTTAGTGTGTGTGTTACATCCATTTCGGACCCCGCCAATATGACTATCATTTTGCCATATCAGAAATGGATTGCAGGCGAGTTGGTTTCAGTTTTTACACATGATTCAATGTATGCATCAACCCCGTATCTACCTCACCCTCCTTCTCAATGGCCTGCATTCTGCACCTATCGGAGTGAAAGATTTTGAGTTTCTGAGTGTGTCTGCGCTCTTGGCGTCAAATAGAGACACACCACAGTCCGTAATTCTGTGGTGTTCTCACCACCAAGGGTTCAAAAAAGAATCCAACAGCACCCCCAAAGCAGCCAGCGAAAGGTAGTAAATAAAACAAAACGAAAGTGTGGAGAGGAAAAAAGTTGCTGAAAAACTAAAAACATTATGCAAACAGTATAAAATGTAGGGTACAGTCTTTGAGCCAATGCTTGAGGATCCATTTAAGGATGCAAGGGAGATCAAAAGATATGGAACAGTCCGAGTGGTCAGCTCTGCTGTTCAATAACCCAAGCATTGTCAGCGGCTACTTGGATCTCCTAAGAGATGCAATCGCCCACTTACTGACCAAACAATATAATGCTGAACAATTACGTGGTGGGGGAAAACAAGTGCATGTTAACAATTCTTCCATCATTATTGTAATGACTTGGTAAAGATTTGAAATTAGAAAAAAAAAATGAAGATTCTTTTTGTAGATTTAATGTTTTAACAATTGACAATAATTTCAATCCTCAATCTGAATAAATAAAGAAAAAAGATTGAAATTGAAAGAAAAGCGAGGAGTAATTTCAAAACACATAGTTTATGCACATTATAAAAAAGAGGACACACACACACACACAACACACACACACACACACACACACACACACACACACACTTACCACCACCACCACCACCACCACCACCTCTCCTACCTACCCACGTACGCACGCACACACACACACACACACTTCAATTTAACAAGTCCACATATACATGTAGTGCTATGGTCTAAAAATGTTTATAGTAATAAAAATCATGCATTAATAGGTAGCCAGTGTAGGAGGCACAGCACAAATGTGACAATTTTCCATGAGCTGAATGTTGTGCCTTTTGGAGCTTGTCCATGCTCTTATTTTCGTATACTTTGATCTGACACTTCAACGCATCCCTGTAATTGACACAGTGGTGTATTTACAGTTTAATCTTAGCCTACAACCCTGCCCTTAATATACACACACGTCATGGAAATTATTAATGTATGCATACCTTGACCAGATAATTTTATTTGTTCCTGTAATATGTACACACACAGATACATGCGCGCGCACGCACGCACGCACGAACAAACACACACGCACAAAGACACATGGAACATTTGTGCTGTGCCTCGTACACTGGCTACCTATTAATGCCCACATTCCGTGCAGGCTGTCCCTCCTTTGCCAATACCTGTTCTCAGAGTTTTCTACACTTACATTACAAGTCTAGTGTCTGCCTTCTCAGCACCTTCACCTTTCGGTTTATTCACAGATCACCTCACTTTGTGCATTCATAAGACCCCTTCAAAGACGTTTCGGGAACGTGCCTATTCCAGTCACTGCCCCCAAACCAAACCTTACTAGCTACATCCTATGAAAAGCTGTTTTTCAGACCGCATTTAAACATGTCTATTTCAATATAACTCAAACTCACTATCCCAGCTTCCTGTCTTTCATTACATTCTTGAAACGTATGTACCCTCTAGAGGTAATTACTTGCTTATATTCATATTCCACATGTACAGTCTTATTGGTTTACCAGATATGAATGTGCGCTTTAGGTCGTCTCTTTTCTTGTAGTGCACTTTTGAACTGGTTGTTTATATACTGATATACATTTTTTTCAGCTGATCCTGTTAATGTATGTTGTATCATGTATAGTGTTTTTACAGTTAAAGTTTTTTGTTTTTTTTTTAGTAACTTAGAATTTATTTGTATTTTCTTATTACAGTTAAGTGCACACGTGATGAGCCCCCAATGTACACTTGATCTTATTTTGTTCAGTTTAAACTTTGACACTAGATGTCGACTGTAAAGAGCTGTGAGCCTGGCATTTGGTGGGTGATATATCAGTCCCCACTTTATTGTTGTTGTTGATATTATCAGCATCATGCTCGTTGTCATTACTATCGTTATTGTTCATTATCATAATCGTCATCATTATTCAGTATTGATTCCTATGCTGTATATGTGGATTAGATGCCAATCTTGATGTCTTTGATCACGTATGCATAAAGTACTAATTGATATGCTGCATATATGGGGCAGTACTGAAGTTTCTGGTCAACATGTGTTTATAGTCAAATTTCCATATTATGCTTGCAAATTGTAATGTGTTGAAATTTTCAGCACGTCAGTATAGTGGCGTCCCATGTGCACAATTGGTACACCGCCGACCTCGTCACTGTTGCGACGTAATTTGTCCTGATGGATGGGATGACAGAGATGCCTGGGTAGCATGTCGGCAAATAGTTGTGTGTTACATCCATTTCGGACCCCGCCAATATGACTATCATTTTGCCATATCAGAAATGGATTGCAGGCGAGTTGGTTTCAGTTTTTACACATGATCCAATGTATGCATCAACCCCGTATCTACCTCACCCTCCTTCTCAATGGCCTGCATTCTGCACCTATCGGAGTGAAAGATTTTGAGTTTCTGAGTGTGTCTGCGCTCTTGGCGTCAAATAGAGACACACCACAGTCCGTAATTCTGTGGTGTTCTCACCACCAAGGGTTCAAAAAAGAATCCAACGGCACCCCCAAAGCAGCCAGCGAAAGGTAGTAAATAAAACAAAACGAAAGTGTGGAGAGGAAAAAAGTTGCTGAAAAACTAAAAACATTATGCAAACAGTATAAAATGTAGGGTACAGTCTTTGAGCCAATGCTTGAGGATCCATTTAAGGATGCAAGGGAGATCAAAAGATATGGAACAGTCCGAGTGGTCAGCTCTGCTGTTCAATAACCCAAGCATTGTCAGCGGCTACTTGGATCTCCTAAGAGATGCAATCGCCCACTTACTGACCAAACAATATAATGCTGAACAATTACGTGGTGGGGGAAAACAAGTGCATGTTAACAATTCTTCCATCATTATTGTAATGACTTGGTAAAGATTTGAAATTAGAAAAAAAAATGAAGATTCTTTTTGTAGATTTAATGTTTTAACAATTGACAATAATTTCAATCCTCAATCTGAATAAATAAAGAAAAAAGATTGAAATTGAAAGAAAAGCGAGGAGTAATTTCAAAACACATAGTTTATGCACATTATAAAAAAGAGGACACACACACACACACACACACACACACACACACACACACACACACACACACACACTTACCACCACCACCACCACCACCACCACCTCCTCCTACCTACCCACGTACGCACGCACACACACACACACACACTTCAATTTAACAAGTCCACATATACATGTAGTGCTATGGTCTAAAAATGTTATAGTAATAAAAATCATGCATTAATAGGTAGCCAGTGTAGGAGGCACAGCACAAATGTGACAATTTTCCATGAGCTGAATGTTGTGCCTTTTGGAGCTTGTCCATGCTCTTATTTTCGTATACTTTGATCTGACACTTCAACGCATCCCTGTAATTGACACAGTGGTGTATTTACAGTTTAATCTTAGCCTACAACCCTGCCCTTAATATACACACACGTCATGGAAATTATTAATGTATGCATACCTTGACCAGATAATTTTATTTGTTCCTGTAATATGTACACACACAGATACATGCGCGCGCACGCACGCACGCACGAACAAACACACACGCACAAAGACACATGGAACATTTGTGCTGTGCCTCGTACACTGGCTACCTATTAATGCCCACATTCCGTGCAGGCTGTCCCTCCTTTGCCAATACCTGTTCTCAGAGTTTTCTACACTTACATTACAAGTCTAGTGTCTGCCTTCTCAGCACCTTCACCTTTCGGTTTATTCACAGATCACCTCACTTTGTGCATTCATAAGACCCCTTCAAAGACGTTTCGGGAACGTGCCTATTCCAGTCACTGCCCCCAAACCAAACCTTACTAGCTACATCCTATGAAAAGCTGTTTTTCAGACCGCATTTAAACATGTCTATTTCAATATAACTCAAACTCACTATCCCAGCTTCCTGTCTTTCATTACATTCTTGAAACGTATGTACCCTCTAGAGGTAATTACTTGCTTATATTCATATTCCACATGTACAGTCTTATTGGTTTACCAGATATGAATGTGCGCTTTAGGTCGTCTCTTTTCTTGTAGTGCACTTTTGAACTGGTTGTTTATATACTGATATACATTTTTTTCAGCTGATCCTGTTAATGTATGTTGTATCATGTATAGTGTCTATACAGTTAAAGTTTTTTGTTCTTTTTTTTAGTAACTTAGAATTTATTTGTATTTTCTTATTACAGTTAAGTGCACACGTGATGAGCCCCCAATGTACACTTGATCTTATTTTGTTCAGTTTAAACTTTGACACTAGATGTCGACTGTAAAGAGCTGTGAGCCTGGCATTTGGTGGGTGATATGTCAGTCCCCACTTTATTGTTGTTGTTGATATTATCAGCATCATGCTCGTTGTCATTACTATCGTTATTGTTCATTATCATAATCGTCATCATTATTCAGTATTGATTCCTATGCTGTTTATGTGGATTAGATGCCAATCTTGATGTCTTTGATCACGTATGCATAAAGTACTAATTGATATGCTGCATATATGGGGCAGTACTGAAGTTTCTGGTCAACATGTGTTTATAGTCAAATTTCCATATTATGCTTGCAAATTGTAATGTGTTGAAATTTTCAGCACGTCAGTATAGTGGCGTCCCATGTGCACAATTGGTACACCGCCGACCTCGTCACTGTTGCGACGTAATTTGTCCTGATGGATGGGATGACAGAGATGCCTGGGTAGCATGTCGGCAAATGAATTGGAGAAATGTTGTGTGTTACATCCATTTCGGACCCCGCCAATATGACTATCATTTTGCCATATCAGAAATGGATTGCAGGCGAGTTGGTTTCAGTTTTTACACATGATCCAATGTATGCATCAACCCCGTATCTACCTCACCCTCCTTCTCAATGGCCTGCATTCTGCACCTATCGGAGTGAAAGATTTTGAGTTTCTGAGTGTGTCTGCGCTCTTGGCGTCAAATAGAGACACACCACAGTCCGTAATTCTGTGGTGTTCTCACCACCAAGGGTTCAAAAAAGAATCCAACAGCACCCCCAAAGCAGCCAGCGAAAGGTAGTAAATAAAACAAAACGAAAGTGTGGAGAGGAAAAAAGTTGCTGAAAAACTAAAAACATTATGCAAACAGTATAAAATGTAGGGTACAGTCTTTGAGCCAATGCTTGAGGATCCATTTAAGGATGCAAGGGAGATCAAAAGATATGGAACAGTCCGAGTGGTCAGCTCTGCTGTTCAATAACCCAAGCATTGTCAGCGGCTACTTGGATCTCCTAAGAGATGCAATCGCCCACTTACTGACCAAACAATATAATGCTGAACAATTACGTGGTGGGGGAAAACAAGTGCATGTTAACAATTCTTCCATCATTATTGTAATGACTTGGTAAAGATTTGAAATTAGAAAAAAAAATGAAGATTCTTTTTGTAGATTTAATGTTTTAACAATTGACAATAATTTCAATCCTCAATCTGAATAAATAAAGAAAAAAGATTGAAATTGAAAGAAAAGCGAGGAGTAATTTCAAAACACATAGTTTATGCACATTATAAAAAAGAGGACACACACACACACACACACACACACACACACACACACACACACACACACACACACTTACCACCACCACCACCACCACCACCACCACCTCCTACCTACCCACGTACGCACGCCACACACACACACACACACTTCAATTTAACAAGTCCACATATACATGTAGTGCTATGGTCTAAAAATGTTATAGTAATAAAAATCATGCATTAATAGGTAGCCAGTGTAGGAGGCACAGCACAAATGTGACAATTTTCCATGAGCTGAATGTTGTGCCTTTTGGAGCTTGTCCATGCTCTTATTTTCGTATACTTTGATCTGACACTTCAACGCATCCCTGTAATTGACACAGTGGTGTATTTACAGTTTAATCTTAGCCTACAACCCTGCCCTTAATATACACACACGTCATGGAAATTATTAATGTATGCATACCTTGACCAGATAATTTTATTTGTTCCTGTAATATGTACACACACAGATACATGCGCGCGCACGCACGCACGCACGAACAAACACACACGCACAAAGACACATGGAACATTTGTGCTGTGCCTCGTACACTGGCTACCTATTAATGCCCACATTCCGTGCAGGCTGTCCCTCCTTTGCCAATACCTGTTCTCAGAGTTTTCTACACTTACATTACAAGTCTAGTGTCTGCCTTCTCAGCACCTTCACCTTTCGGTTTATTCACAGATCACCTCACTTTGTGCATTCATAAGACCCCTTCAAAGACGTTTCGGGAACGTGCCTATTCCAGTCACTGCCCCCAAACCAAACCTTACTAGCTACATCCTATGAAAAGCTGTTTTTCAGACCGCATTTAAACATGTCTATTTCAATATAACTCAAACTCACTATCCCAGCTTCCTGTCTTTCATTACATTCTTGAAACGTATGTACCCTCTAGAGGTAATTACTTGCTTATATTCATATTCCACATGTACAGTCTTATTGGTTTACCAGATATGAATGTGCGCTTTAGGTCGTCTCTTTTCTTGTAGTGCACTTTTGAACTGGTTGTTTATATACTGATAATACATTTTTTTCAGCTGATCCTGTTAATGTATGTTGTATCATGTATAGTGTCTATACAGTTAAAGTTTTTTGTTCTTTTTTTTAGTAACTTAGAATTTATTTGTATTTTCTTATTACAGTTAAGTGCACACGTGATGAGCCCCCAATGTACACTTGATCTTATTTTGTTCAGTTTAAACTTTGACACTAGATGTCGACTGTAAAGAGCTGTGAGCCTGGCATTTGGTGGGTGATATATCAGTCCCCACTTTATTGTTGTTGTTGATATTATCAGCATCATGCTCGTTGTCATTATATCGTTATTGTTCATTATCATAATCGTCATCATTATTCAGTATTGATTCCTATGCTGTATATGTGGATTAGATGCCAATCTTGATGTCTTTGATCACGTATGCATAAAGTACTAATTGATATGCTGCA
>CM065718.1:5225716-5230716 GCA_033310375.1 Conus canariensis | reverse complement strand
ACTACTTCATTGTTCCACACAGTGTTGTTTGGTCAATCAGTGGCAGGCCGCATCTCTTAGGAGATCCAAGTAAAGGCTGTTTAGCACAATTCTTAGCTGCTGTCAGGACTTACGTTGCTGACAATGCGTGGGTTATTCAACGGCAGAGCTGACCACTCTGACTGTTGACACTTTGTGGCCTCCCTTGCATCCTCAAGCATACTCTCAAAGATTATCCTCTACATGTATACTGTTTATATAATGCTTTTAGTTTTTCAGCAACTTATTTCCTTACCACACATTCTTTTCATTTTCACTTTTCTTCCCTTTGCTGGCTGCTATTGAGTGCTGTTGGATTCCGTTTAGGAACCCTTGGTAGTGAGAATACCATGGAATTGTAGACTGTGATATAACTCCATTTGATGCCAAGGTGCGTACACATACACAGATAAAAATTCACGCGCTATTAACACAAATTCTCTCTTAATGCTTTCTTCTTTTTCCGGGACTATTAGGTATTAAGTCGTTTGAAACTTTTCAAAGGACGCCCAATAAAGGGACCTTTACACCAAAACAAAAAAAATAATCTCCTCCCCCCCCCGAAACAAACAAAAAAACCGGGTGTATGCGAAGCCTGCTTCTGGTCATCGACTCGCCGTCTTCCCATGTCGGACATCATTTACCCGTTATAAATAGCTGCTGACGACGATCTGAATTATTGAAACATTGTCTCAAACGACAACATTCAACACCGGCAGAATGACACCAGTGGCAATCACAAGAAGGGAGCGAGGGCTCTCTAGTCAATTTCTAGCTGTTGTTTTTTTTTTATATTGACAAAGTGGCAAGTACCCAGACCAGGCGGTCATGTGAATACCTAGAATGTTGAAGACCATCCATTCTTCACCATCGCTGACCATATGAGTGGACAGTGTTTGTTTTCCTGCCACTTGTTGCCCGTTTTCCTGCATGTTTTTGCACTTTCAAATGGTGCCCGTTTTCCGGCATGTTTTTGGCCTTTCAAATGGTGCCCTTTTCCTGCATGTTTTTGCACTTTCAAATGGTGCCCGTTTTCCTGCCATGTTTTTGGGACTTTCAAATGGTGCCCGTTTTCCTGCATGTTTTTGCACTTTCAAATGGTGCCCGTTTTCTCCTGCATGTTTTTGGACTTTCAAATGGTGCCCTTTTTCCTGGCATGTTTTTGGACTTTCAAATGGTGCCTTCAATGTGCCTTTTTCCTGCATGTTTTTGGACTTTCAAATGGTGCCCTTTCAAATGGTGCCCTTTCTGGGCCATGTTTTCTGACTTTCAAATGGTGCCCTTCTGCCAAAATGGTGCCCGTTTTCCTTGCATGTTTTTGCACTTTCAAATGGTGCCCGTTTTCCTGCCTGTTTTGCACTTCAAATGTGCCGTTTTCTGGACTTTCAAATGGTGCCCGTTTTTCCTGCATGTTTTTGCACTTTCAAATGGTGCCGTTCCGGACTTTCAATGTGCCCGTTTTCCTGGCATGTTTTTGCACTTTCAAATGGTGCCTCTGACTTCAAATGGTGCCCGTTTTCCTGCCATGTTTTTGCACTTTCAAATGGTGCGTTCTGGCTTTCATGTGCCCGTTTTCCTGCCATGTTTTTGCACTTTCAAATGTGCCCGTTTTTTTGCAAATGGTAACTTACATCAAGTTTGTGTTGAAGACGGTGGCAGCCCTGTGATTCAGACAGCAAGGTGCGTTGTGTTTTTTGCCCTTGGTGTCCTGTGATGATGTGACAACGAACACAGGACCTGTGGCAATGAACACTGAACCTCCTGCCAGTGAATGCCACACGGAAGAAGGCTGCTATAAATCATGACGCTGTGCAAGGGCGTCCACTTTTTCGCCGAGTGGACCTGCGCCGATTGCATGTTGTGATTTGGCCGAGGCTTTAGTGCAGTGCGGGGCTTAAACACAAAAGCAGCTGTCTGCCCCCTAACCTGTGAGCATAATCGTGAACCTTAGGGCCTGTCACATCGTGAATTACTCGGTACAGCAGATCATTGCCCCTCTGATGTAAGTCCCGGCTGTAACGATGATGAACAAGCAGAATCATTTTATTTACAATTTTTAAGGGTGGAGGCATCACATATCACCTATCCCAGAGTCTTAAATACCGCTGGGGCGCAACAGAAGACTGCAACCAGCTTCCTCCACTTCTCCCGGTTCTCAGTCGCTCTTGGGCAGTTGCTGAATGCGTGCGTGCGTGTATGTGTGTGTGTGTGTGTGTGTGTGTGTGTGTGTGTGTGTGTGTGCGTGCGTGCACGTTTTGTATTAGCGTGCGCGCGTCTGTATATATATATATATATATATATATATATATGTGTGTGTGTGTGTGTGTGTGTGGTGCGTCGTGTGTGTGTGTGTGTGTGTGTGTGTGTGTGTGTGTGAATGCAATGAGCCTATTTCGTGTGGGCATCAGTCGTAAGACTTTTGTAATTGTCCTATGAGTATTTCTCATGTCAGTAGTAGTCATGTGAGTTCATGTTGTGTGTCATGACAAATATAGGCAAACTTCTGTGCCATTGCATACATTTCAAAATATTTGTGGCATTGCATATTTTGCCAAATATATCTGACATGGTGTGCGTTATCGACCTTCTGTGTCAGTGCAAATATTATCAAAGTTGTGTCTCATATCTAGCTGCAAAGTTTTTGTGTTACACTAACATATATTTTGGCCAATCTTATAGAAAAATGAGGGGAAGCCATTCAAATAGACTACCCATTATCTCCCATAATATTATGTTTGAAATCAGAGAGAAGAGTTAACGGACAAAAGAAATGTGTGGAGAGTTGATTGTACCTTGTCTACTGGCTCTTTTAAACTGTTTGTGATTCCCATGGACTATAGGGGATGGGATGATCGTTTCGATTGTGAATGGTAGCCCGGTAATTATGCCGTGGTAAAAATCGTTTTCTGCCTGCCTCTTAGTTTCTTCTTTATGTCGTATCTTCTTGTCTTCTCAATTCCACTCATTAAATTCATTGCTTTTGTCGTCGTCGTCGTCGTTTAAGGCAAATAATGATGTATAAATGTCAAAATGAGTGTATTTTGGAACAGATACAGCAAATTACACTTCTGTGATACTTGAGAAAAATAGTTTGTCTCATGTTCTACAAAGATTGTGTGTCAGGTCTCTTCCTGGACAAATGAGTCTAACTGATCTTTTCCAGAACTAGTAACCTCATTGGTGGTGCTTTAAGTTCTCTTTCCCCATACTGACTAATGGACATGGTTGGCGCCACAATGCTAATTAGTATTTTACGTTCTCATATTGTTATAACTGGAGCTGAACACAACACGTAATTCTTTATGTGTTATCTTCCACCAGGTATTGTGTATCGACAGGATGGGCGAGAGAGGCACGTGGGCTGTGTGACTTTTAGAGTCCATGACGTGTGGCATGTAATCAATCTGTGGACGACGAGGCAGCCAGGATAATTTGCAGGACGAACAACTTTTCTGGAGAATTTGTAGTACCCGGTCACGTCGGCTACCGTTATCCACGCCACCCCTTCGCGAGCAATCCGTGTTTGGAGTGCAGTGGGAGTGAAGAAGATCCTAAAAAATGTGCACATCACGGCTGGTATCTAACAATGATGCGCGACATCGTGTGCATTGCTGCTGTTTATTGTGTCGCCTATGGTGAGGACCAGTTAATTTTTGACACCCCTATGTGTATCACAACGCTTTACGCTAGAACGTCGATAAAAAATAAACATGACGCCCATAATATTAAGAAAATACTTTATACATTCGTTGTATCGGTCTCATTTGAGAGAAACAGCTGTTTCTGTCTATAGTCTTGGCGTCACATAGAGACACACCACAATTCATAATTCCGCGGTGTTTTCACACCAAGGGTTCAAAAAAGAATCCAACAGCACCCCCAAAGCAGCCAGTGAAGGGTAGTAAATGAAGCAAAACGAAAGTGTGGAGAGGAAAAAAGTTGCTGAAAAACTAAAAACATTATGCAAAAAGTATGAAATACAGGGGACAATCTTTGAGCCTACGCTTGAGGATCCATTCAAGGATGCAAGGGAGATCAAAAGATATGGAACAGTCTGAATGGTCAGCTCTGCTGTTCAATAATCCAGGCACTGGCAGAGGGTAAGAATTGTGCAGAACAACCTTTACTTGGATCTCCTGAGAGATGCAATCTCCCACTGATTGACCAAATAATATAATGCTGAACAATTAAGTGGTGGGGGATACAAATGCAGGCTAACAATTCTTCCGTCATTATAGTAATGACTTGACAAATATTTGAACCTTTAATAAATAAAAAAAGGGTTGAAGATGAAGACAGCCTGGCTTGTCCTCTCGAAAATCCGACACTCGCCTTCCATAGGGAGTGGCCAACAGAAGAGACACTGCATTACTGCTGAATCTCATTGCTCATTGTTTACAGCTTTGATCCAACACAGCTAGGACACCACCTGAGTCTCATTGCTCATTGTTTACTGGTGTGATCCAACACAGCTAGGACACCACCTGAGTCTCATTGCTCATTGTTTACTGGTGTGATCCAACACAGCTAGGACACCACCTGAGTCTCATTGCTCATTGTTTACTGGTGTGATCCAACACAGCTAGGACACCACCTGAGTCTCATTGCTCATTGTTTACTGGTGTGATCCAACACAGCTAGGACACCACCTAAGACCCCAACTGAAGACAATTGATAACTCAGTTGCAAAAACAGCGTAACTAAGTCTCGCTTTCCGGAGAACACCACCACGTCTGTTCAACGACAGTCCCCAGGAACTCACAGATATTGGTGATATGAATATGAACTCACAGATACTGGTGATATCAATATGAACTCACAGATACTGGTGATGTCAACATGAACTCACAGATACTGGTGATATCAACATGAACTCACAGATACTGGTGATATCAACATGAACTCACAGATACTGGTGATATCAACATGAACTCACAGATACTGGTGATATCAACATGAACTCACAGATACTGGTGATGTCA
>CM065718.1:5193216-5208216 GCA_033310375.1 Conus canariensis | reverse complement strand
CTGGATTCGACATTAGAAAAGTAGTTACAGACTCAGAATCAACACACTTACTTGGAGAATATTTCGACAGGGTCACCCTGTCTTCTTCAGCTCACTGTTGCTGTTGTGGCAGCGAGGCCTGATGGGACGACTGTTGTGGGAGGTGAACGGTTGTCAAGATCTGATTGTAGATGGGGGGTGGGGGGAGTTCAAAGCCTTGATCTCTGTTCAGGCTGGGGCGTCTGGTCTTAATTTCGATGGCTTCTTTAACTTTTCTTTTTGTGAGGAAGGGCTCTGTACATAAGATCTTGGTTTCTTGGGGGCTGAAACTGTGGCCTGTGGCTTGTAGATGTTCATGTATGGCAGAAGTAGATCGGTTTTGGTGTTCCTGTAGACGGGTGGTGAGTAGTCTTGCTGTCTCGCCAATGTACGTATGGGTACAGTCTTGACACCCTACCTGGTACACTACACCACACTGCTTGAGGGGGTCCGTTCTGTCTTTGACATGGGTCAGTTGCTGGCGTAGGGAGTTGGTAGGTTTGTGGAACACTTTGCATCCATGTTGTTGGAAGGTCCTGGCTAGACGCTCTGAGACTCCCTTGATGTAAGGGATCCCCACTTTCACAGTGTCCGTATCTGTAGAAGAAGGGTAACGAATTCGAGGGTTGTCCCACATCCATGCAGGGTATCCATTAGCGGAAAGGGCAGTCTTGATGTGTTCTTCTTCTTTCAGCTCTTCCTCCTTAGTGGAACACAGTACAGAGGCTCTGTGCATGAGGGTGTTGACAACAGATCTCTTGTGCTGGAGGGGATGGTTAGAGTGAAGGTTCAGATACTGGTCAGTGTGGGTGGGTTTCCTGTAAACGGTGGTCTCCACTCTGTTGTCATGGGTTCGAGTGATGAGTGTGTCCAGGAACGGGATTTTACCTTCTACTTCAGTTTCGGAAGTGAATTGGATACTGTCCGTCGATGGAATTCAGGTGGGTGGTGAAGCTGTCAACCTCCGTCTCCTGTATGTGGGTCATGGTGTCATCCACATAGCTGTAGCACATGCTGGGAGGGTTGGCAGCAGTCTCAAGGGCTACTTTTTCAAAATGTTCCATATACAGGTTGGCTACCACTGGAGATACTGGCGAACCCATGGCAGCTCCTTGTTTCTGCTGGTAGAACTCATGGTTAAATGAAAAGTAGGTGCTAGTGAGGCACAGTTCCAACAGTTCTAGCACCTGTTTTGTATTGAGTTCACACTGGTGACGAAGGTGGTAGTTATCCTCAATCTTCTCCCGAATGACGTGGAGAGCCTTGGGTACAGGGATGCTAATGAACAGTGCACAAACATCATAGGAGACAAGTTTCTCCCCTGGAGCCAGTTGCAGGTTTTTCATCTTCTGTACAAAATCTGTGCTGTTGACTATATGGTGTTCGGTCTGCCCGACTGAAGGTCCCAATATTTGTGTCAGGAATTTGGAGGCATTGTACATGACACTGCTACAGCTGGACACAATGGGGCAGAGGGGGGCATCCTTCTTGTGTACCTTGGGTAATCCATACAGCTTAGGCGTGGATTCTGAAGTGGGGTAAAGACGTTGGTAAAGATTAGGGGAGATAGAATCTTCTTTCTTCCATTTCTTTAGCAGGTTGGTAAGCTGGTTTTTGACTTTCTTCGTAGGGTCAGTCTGGAGTTTTTCATAGGTGTCTGTATCACTAAGAAGAGTCTGTATGTTCTTGTTGTACTCATCTTTCGGTAACAATACTGTGGTTCTACCTTTGTCAGCTGGAAGTATGACGATGCTGTCGTCCTGTCTCAAGTTTTTCAAGGCTTGTTTTTCCTCTCGTGAAATGTTGGACTTGGGTGGCTTACTGGACTTTATGACTTTGACCACTTCGCTCCGTAGGCTGTCAGCTGTGGCTTGGTCTTTGATCTGGCTGCACCGCTCTTCAGTGGAAGCTACGATGTCCTTGACTGGAATCGATGTGGGCGCAACTCAGAAGTTAAGTCCTTTCTTCAGCACACTTGATTCACTGTCACTGAGAGCACGGTTGGAGAGATTGATAATCCATTTGTTGGTGTCTATGGCGTTGGAGGTCAGTAAGTTTCCGTTGGGGTGTTGTTTCTGGCGAAAGCGTTCGAACTTTTCGCGTTGCCTGTGTTTGTAAACATTGAACTCGTGCGCATGCGCGAAGCGGCATGAAAGTACAATGTCGTCTGCTATTTCCTGTGGGAGTATTCTGTTAAGTTGTGGGTTTGTCTCTCAGATTTCGTCATCGAGCCTCCGGATGTTTAGTTGCATTGTCTGATTCTTTCTTGGATCAGAAGTCGTTCAGCTTTCTTTAAGATCTGGGAAGCATTGATTCCTTTTACACAAGTTTTTAAATGAAGGCTTGGGGGAGTGATCCGTTCATGCTGGCACCGAATGTTGAAATGTTTATGGAGTGGTCAAAGTCATAAAGTCCAGTAAGCCACCCAAGTCCAACATTTCACGAGAGGAAAAACAAGCCTTGAAAAACTTGAGACAGGACGACAGCATTGTCATACTTCCAGCTGACAAAGGTAGAACCACAGTATTGTTACCGAAAGATGAGTACAACAAGAACATACAGACTCTTCTTAGTGATACAGACACCTATGAAAAACTCAAGACTGACCATACAAAGAAAGTCAAAAACCAGCTTACCAACCTGCTAAAGAAATGGAAGAAAGAAGATTCTATCTCCCCTAATCTTTACCAACGTCTTTACCCCACTTCAGAATCCACGCCTAAGCTGTATGGATTACCCAAGGTACACAAGAAGGATGCCCCCCTCTGCCCCATTGTGTCCAGCTGTAGCAGTGTCATGTACAATGCCTCCAAATTCCTGACACAAATATTGGGACCTTCAGTCAGGCAGACCGAGCACCACATAGTCAACAGCACAGATTTTGTACAGAAGATGAAAAACCTGCAACTAGCTCCAGGGGAGAAACTTGTCTCCTATGATGTTTGTGCACTGTTCATTAGCATCCCTGTACCCAAGGCTCTCCACGTCATTCGGGAGAAGATTGAGGATAACTACCACCTTCGTCACCAGTGTGAACTCAATACAAAACAGGTGCTAGAACTGTTGGAACTGTGCCTCACTAGCACCTACTTTTCATTTAACCATGAGTTCTACCAGCAGAAACAAGGAGCTGCCATGGGTTCGCCAGTATCTCCAGTGGTAGCCAACCTGTATATGGAACATTTTGAAAAAGTAGCCCTTGAGACTGCTGCCAACCCTCCCAGCATGTGCTACAGCTATGTGGATGACACCATGACCCACATACAGGAGACGGAGGTTGACAGCTTCACCACCCACCTGAATTCCATCGACGGACAGTATCCAATTCACTTCCGAAACTGAAGTAGAAGGTAAAATCCCGTTCCTGGACACACTCATCACTCGAACCCATGACAACAGAGTGGAGACCACCGTTTACAGGAAACCCACCCACACTGACCAGTATCTGAACCTTCACTCTAACCATCCCCTCCAGCACAAGAGATCTGTTGTCAACACCCTCATGCACAGAGCCTCTGTACTGTGTTCCACTAAGGAGGAAGAGCTGAAAGAAGAAGAACACATCAAGACTGCCCTTTCCGCTAATGGATACCCTGCATGGATGTGGGACAACCCTCGAATTCGTTACCCTTCTTCTACAGATACGGACACTGTGAAAGTGGGGATCCCTTACATCAAGGGAGTCTCAGAGCGTCTAGCCAGGACCTTCCAACAACATGGATGCAAAGTGTTCCACAAACCTACCAACTCCCTACGCCAGCAACTGACCCATGTCAAAGACAGAACGGACCCCCTCAAGCAGTGTGGTGTAGTGTACCAGGTAGGGTGTCAAGACTGTACCCATACGTACATTGGCGAGACAGCAAGACTACTCACCACCCGTCTACAGGAACACCAAAACCGATCTACTTCTGCCATACATGAACATCTACAAGCCACAGGCCACAGTTTCAGCCCCCAAGAAACCAAGATCTTATGTACAGAGCCCTTCCTCACAAAAAGAAAAGTTAAAGAAGCCATCGAAATTAAGACCAGACGCCCCAGCCTGAACAGAGATCAAGGCTTTGAACTCCCCCCCCCCCCCCCCCCCCCCCCATCTACAATCAGATCTTACAACCGTTCACCTCCCACAACAGTCGTCCCATCAGGCCTCGCTGCCACAACAGCAACAGTGAGCTGAAGAAGACAGGGCGACCCTGTCGAAATATTCTCCAAGTAAGTTTGTTGATTCTGAGTCTGTAACTACTTTTCTAAAGATAACAACAATAATAGTAGTAGTAGTAGTAATAATGATGATAATATTAATAATAATAATAATGATGATGATGATGATGATGATGATGATGATGATGATAATAATAATAATAATGTACTGGGCAACGGGTGAGGAAGGAGAGACATGACTGGGATACCGCCTGAATTGTTAGGATTGAAGATATGAAGCAACACATAAAAAAACAACAAATCTGCCATTTTACTACTTTGTTTGTTCATCCTTTGCAGGTGGGATGTCTTTGTTCGTATGCTATACACTGCTGCAGTTGCTAGGGAGGTCTAGCCTACTACACGAACATAGAAATGAACTGTGTTTGGAAAAAAAAGTTTGTTCATCCTTTCTGAAAGGATGTGCGTCTTCAGCAACAGCCAGTCAGCAATGTTGGTAGCCATGCAAGAGATAGAAGAGGCGCCTAGCTTTTGAGGGGGAGGCAGAATACGCATAGGTGGGGTCGAGGTGTTTTTTTCAACGTGGGCACTTCAAATGTGCATCACTTTAGCGTCATTTAGGCATAATGGTGCTAGAACGGGTACACTGCAGACGACTGAATGATCTAAAAAAAAATAATAATTAACTTTTTTTTTTAAAGGAAAACTCGTCTTACAGGGAGATGATTAAATTAAGGAAACCAAAATGCTCTGTCTTTTTTTTTTTTGTGCTGTCCCAACCTCTGCGCTACCTCAGAGGCAGTGCACCCACGCCGCTCATTCCGACACCCCGTCCACAGCCACAGCCCGGTCGGCCCCGCCGCAGCCCCGGCACCGTCACCGGCAATCCACAGGGAGCAGTCAATGTCAAGACGTCAAGAGGCAACCCACGGGAGGAGACACTGCACTGCCGCCGTGTCTCTTCAGTGGTATTCAGTGGCGCCTGTTCTGATCTAGCATACGCAGGACACCACCTACTAAGCCCCCTACTGACGACAATAATTGCTTAGTCGCGGAGCTGGCGTGAGTGAGCTCTCCCTCTATCTTAAATTGTGTACCACCAACCCTTTGCCCTTCGTCTATGTACAGTGTTTAGCCACATATGTGACTCAAATCAGTATTAGTATTATGTTCATCTGTAAATAAAGTTTAGTCACATACGTAAGTCATACAGGCAGTTGTCTTTTTTGTCACTATAACTAATCGATTTTATTAGTATCAACGGTAGAGGCATCATTTTATCATCAGAAACTTTTAGTCCAGTTTTCGTGTGACTGTTGCTGATCTTGATATCATCACCATCTTCTCCTTAGAGACATCACAAGCGCTTTAAAAGCAGCTGACTGGGATGATAAAAACAATAGTGGAGCGCGCGCGCGCGCACACCACACACACACACACACACACACACACACACACACACACACACACACACACACACACACACCAGACACACACACCAGACACAAAACCACACACAGAACCACACACAGAACCACACACACACACGCACACACACACACACACACACACACACACACACACACACACACACACACACACCAGACACAGGAGCCAACCACACACACACACACACACACACACACACACACACAGAGAGAGAGAGAGAGAGAGTTACATTATCACCTTGACACACAGTAAGACACCGACGCGAATTGTATCGGGCGACTGCCGTTGGACGATTTGCATGATTGACTTCCGTTGCTCGGCGCCATCGTCAGATTTGTGCTCCCTCCAAAACTGACCTGAGTACTTTTTAGGCGTCTTTCTTCTCTAGGCCATATAACTTCATCATAAATCGATCATACATGGGCTGATGTACGTACTAAAAAAAACTATTTGATTTAAATTTACACAAGACAGAATTGAAATAGACTGTAACACTACTGACGCAGGGAAGAATACCAATAAACACACAGAACAAGGCAAAGTAATAATTATACAGATTTTGTATACAACGCAAAACAGACATATGATTGTGTTTTTTACGAGCTGTATTAAATTAATTTTATAGAACTTACATTTGCTCTGAACTAATTGCATTGAGGAACATTTTCTGTATGCCACACAGTATCTGAATAAACCTCAGCTCACGAATTCTCTTGGCTAAAGACCACATCCAGGCGTCTGACAATCATACGGGACATCTCTTACAGACTGGAAGGCCCATTCATTGTTCAGTGTGACGGCCTGTGGCGTATTATTACTATTATTGTTATTATTTATTATTATTATTATTATTATTCAAAATAGAAAATATCCCCTTTTATAAATTCACATTGAACTGGGGGATGGGTCATAACTGACATTCTACACGCGAATGCCCATTCTGTAAATCAAAGCTCACAAATTTTCTTGTGAATAGGCGAACTCATCAGACTGAGAACGATACGGACAATTTCCCCTGTTAGGGACACAGCCAACTTCTTTGTCACATGCGCCAACCGCCAGCAGTATTGAGCCGGGGGGGGGGGGGGGGGTGGGGAGGGAGCAAATTAACTCAAGACCTGGTGTTTCGTCGCGAAATGTCGCATTCCTCCCGTTTACCACAATGCGACAGAACGTGGGAAGCCCTGAAAGCCTCGTTTCACACCACTCCCCCAACTTCAACCCAGCATTTGAACGTTGTAACAAAACCTGGAGGGAGCGGGGAGGGGGGTAGGAAAAGGTGGAGTGGGTTGGGGGATGGAAGGGCATAGCGGGATGGAAAGCAATGTGTTTCAAGTGAACGGGGAGGGGGGAAGCCGGTGGGAGGGGGGGGAGGAGGGAGGGGGAGAGGTGGAAGAGAAGCCAATGGTCTCCTTGAGGGATATACGATGTTGTCATCCACGTTCACAGAAAGGTAGTTTAAACCCCTTATATATGTATATGCACACACACACACACACACACACACACACACACACACACACGACGAAGACCCGCTGTCCACAGTGAAAAGAAGGCAAATGAGATGGTATGGTCAAGTATGAAGATCAACCGGACTTGCCAAAACCATTCTACAATGACAGTGTGGAGAGGCAGAAGGAGAGGACGACAGAGAAAGAGATGGGAGGGCAACATCAGTGCATGGACTGGCCTCACACTCAGCAACTGCCTAAGAGCGTCTGAGAACCGGGAGGAGTGGAGGAAGCTGGTTGTAGTCTTCTGTTGCGCCCCAGCAGTATTTAAGACTCTGGGATAGGCGACATATGATGCCTTCACCCTTAAATATTGTAAATAAAATGATTCTGGTTGTTCATGATAGTTACAGCCGGGGCTTAACTCCGAGAGGCAATGATCTGCTGTACCGAGTAATTCACGATATGACAGGCTCTAAGGTTCACGATTATGCTCATAGGTTAGGGGCTAGACAAAAAGCTGCTTTTGCGTCTAAGCCCCGTACTGCACTAAAGCTTCATCCAAATCGTAATATTCAATCGGCGCCAGTCCAGTCGGCGAAAAGATGGACGCCCCGTATGATTTATAGCAACCTTCTTCTGTGTGTCACATTCACTGGCAGGAAATTCAGTGTTCATTGCCACATCATCACAGCACAACAGGTCAGCAAGGACAACAACACACCAACACACCTTGCAGTCTGCACCACAGGACAACAACACAACAACACACCTTGCAGTCTGCACCACAGGACAACAACACACCAACACACCTTGCAGTCTGCACCACAGGACAACAACACAACAACACACCTTGCAGTCTGCACCACAGGACAACAACACAGCAACACACCTTGCAGTCAGCACCACAGGACAACAACACAGCAACACACTTTGCAGTTTGCACCACAGGACAACAACACAACAACACACCTTGCAGTCTGCACCAAGGACAAAACACAACACCACCTGCAGTCTGCATCCAGGACAACAACACACCTTGCAGTCTGCACCACAGGACAACAACACACCTTGCAGTCTGCACCACAGGACAACAACACACAACACACCTTGCAGTCTGCACCAAAGGACAACAACAAACAACACACCTTGCAGTCTGCACCACAGGACAACAACACACCTTGCAGTCTGCACCACAGGACAACAACACAACAACACACCTTGCAGTCTGCACCACAGGACAACAACACAACAACACACCTTGCAGTCTGCACCACAGGACAACAACACAACAACACACCTTGCAGTCTGCACCACAGGACAACAACACAACAACACACCTTGCAGTCTGCACCACGGGACAACAACACAACAACACACCTTGCAGTCTGCACCACAGGACAACAACACAACAAACACACACTTGCAGTCTGCACCCAGGACAACAACACACTTGCAGTCTACCACAGGACAACAACACACCTTGCAGTCTGCACCACAGGACAACAACACACCTTGCAGTCTGCACCACAGGACAACAACACAACAACACACTTGCAGTCTGCACCACAGGACAACAACACACCTTGCAGTCTGCACCACAGGACAACAAACAAAACCCTTGCAGTCTGCATCCACAGGACACAACACAACAACACACCTTGCAGTCTGCACCACAGGACAACAACACACCTTGCAGTCTGCACCACAGGACAACAACACAACAACACACTTGCAGTCTGCACCACAGGACAACAAACACACCTTGCAGTCAGCACCACAGGACAACAACACAACAACACACTGCAGTCTGCACCACAGACAACAACACAACACACACCTTGCAGTCTGCACCACAGGACAAACAAACACACCTTGCAGTCTGCATCCACAGGAACAACAACAACACACCTTGCAGTCTGCCACCACAGGACAACAACACACCTTGCAGTCTGCCCACAGGACAACAACACAACAACACACCTTGCAGTCTGCACCACAGGACAACAACACAACACCTTGCAGTCTGCACCACAGGACAACAACAAACACCTTGCAGTCTGCACCACAGGACAAAAACAACAACAACCTTGCAGTCTGCACCCAGGACAACAACACACCTTGCAGTCTGCACCACAGGACAAAAACAACACACTACCTGCAGTCTGCACCACAGGACAACAACAAACACACCTTGCAGTCTGCACCACAGGACAACAAACACAACACACCTTGCAGTCTGCACCACAGGAAACAACACAACAACACACCTTGCAGTCTGCACCACAGGACAACAACACAACAACACACCTTGCAGTCTCGCACCACAGGACAACAACACAACAACACACCTTGCAGTCTGCACCACAGGACAACAACACAACAACACACCTTGCAGTCCGCACCACAGGACAACAACAACAACACACCTTGCAGTCTGCACCACAGGACAACAACACACAACACACCTTGCAGTCGCACCACAGGACAACACCAACAACACACCTTGCAGTCTGCACCACAGGACAACAACACAACAACACACCTTGCAGTCTGCACCACAGGACAACAACACACAACACACCTTGCAGTCTGCACCACAGGACAACAACAAACACACCTTGCAGTCTGCACCACAGGACAACAACACAACAACACACCTTGCAGTCTGCACCCAGGACAACAACCACACCTTGCAGTCTGCACCACAGGACAACAACACAACCTTGCAGTCTGCACCACAGGACACAACAACACAACACACACCTTGCAGTCTGCACCACAGGACAAACAAACACACCTTGCAGTCTGCACCACAGGACAAAACACAACAACACACCTTGCAGTCTGCACCACAGGACAACAAACTACACAACACCACCTTGCAGTCTGCACCACAGGACAAACAACACAACAACACCCTTGCAGTCTGCACCACAGGACAAACACACACACCTTGCAGTCTGCACCACAGGACAACAACAACAACAACACCCTTGCAGTCTGCACCACAGGACAAACACACAACAACACACCTTGCAGTCTGCACCACAGGACAAAACCAACACACCTTGCAGTCTGCACCACAGGACAAACAAACACAACACACCTTGCAGTCTGCACCACAGGACAACAACACAACACACACCTTGCAGTCTGCACCACAGGACAAACACACACCTTGCAGTCTGTCACCACAGGACAACAACAAAACAACAACCTTGCAGTCTGCACCACAGGACAACAACACAACACACCTTGCAGTCTGCACCCACAGGACAACAAAAACCTTGCAGTCTGCACCACAGGACAACAACACACACACACCTTGCAGTCTGTCACCACAGGACAACAACACAACACACACTTGCAGTCTGCACCACAGACAGCAAACAAAAACACACCTTGCAGTCTGCACACAGGACAAAACACAACAACACACCATTGCAGTCTGCACCCAGGACAACTAACCAACACACCTTGCAGTCCGCACCACAGGACAACAACACAACAACCACACCTTGCAGTCTGACCACAGGACAAAACACAACAACACACCTTGCAGTCTGCACTACAGGACAAAACACAACAACACACGCCTTGCAGTCTGCACCACAGGACAAACACAATCACCTTGCAGTCTGCACCACAGGACAACAACACAACACACACCTTGCAGTCTGCACCCACAGGACACCAACACACCTTGCAGTCTGCACCACAGGACAACAAAACAACAACACACCTTGCAGTCTGCACCACAGGACAACAACACAACAACACACCTTGCAGTCTGCACCACAGGACAACAACACAACAACACACCTTGCAGTCTGCACCACGGGACAACAACACAACAACACACCTTGCAGTCTGCACCACAGGACAACAACACAACAACACACCTTGCAGTCTGCACCACAGGACAAAAACCTCAAGAACACACCTTGCAGTCTGCACCCCAGGACAACAACACAACAGCACACCTTGCAGTCTGCACCACGGGACAACAACACAACAACACACCTTGGAGTCTGCACCACAGGACAAAACACAACACACCTTGCAGTCTGCACCACAGGACAAAACACAACAACACACCTTGCAGTGTGCACCCCAGGACAACAACACAACAACACCTTGCAGTCTGCACCACAGGACAAAACACAACAACACACCTTGCAGTGTGCACCACAGGACAAAACACAACAACACAACTTGCAGTCTGCACCACAGGACAAAACACAGCAACACACCCTGTAGTCTGCACCACAGGACAAAACACAGCAACACACCCTGTAGTCTGCACCACAGGGCTGCCACTTTCTTCTTCATTTTCATACAACTTTGTTTTTGTGGTCATTCAAGTTCAAAAGCAGGTCAGGAAACGGGCGAACAAGTGGCAGCACAACGAACACTGTCCAATCACATGGTCACCAAATCCATACCACGGTCTTCGATAGTTTAGAGACTCTAGCTGACTGCATGGTCTGATACCTCCAACAGGCACTGGTTAAAGGCGCTGGTTAATAATAATAATAAAAAAAAACGATCTAATTCTCCAGAGAGCCCCTCGCTCCCTCCTGTCCTCCCTGTCATTGCAGCTGGTGTCATTCTGGCGGTAGTTGTGCTGGTGGTGACAGTGTGGAGAAGTAAATCGTTTTGCTTAAGACAACTGTTTCAGTTTCAACGACTCGGATAGTCGCCAAAAGCTATTCATAATGGGCAAACGAGGATGTCCGTTACAGTGGACATAGGAGGACAGCGAGTCCCGTGGACAGAAACACACTGTTTTCAGGGATATTGTTTGTTTGTTTGTTTTGGTGGAAAGATCCCTTCAGGCGTTTCTGAAAGGTTTCAGACGTCTCAGTCCCTAGCAGTCCCAGAAAAGGAGAATGCGTTGAGGATACTGTTTCTTTTTCTTGAATCGGCACGTCGTACCTTGAACAATCAATTTTTTTTTCTTTGTTTAAAAAAAGCAATATCGACATGTAATTTAGATTACATTTTCTTTAACATAAAAGTTAGCAACAACAACTACAACAACAAGGGTAATGTTACTTAACTAAGAAATACAGCAAGGGTGATTTGTGTTTCATAAGGAATTGAATACGATCAGATCCGTCTTTGTCAGCTGAATTCAACATGTTTTATGTGAAATGAAAAGTTAACGGAGAATTGATAGCGCGCGCGTGCGTGTGTGCGTGTATGTGTGTGTGTGTGTGTGTATGGGTGTATGAGTGTGTGTGTGTGCACATTTGGCATCAAGTGGAATTATATCAGAGTCTACAATTCCATAGTATTATCACTACCAATGGTTCAAAAACGGAATCCAACAGCACTTCAAAGCACCCAGCAAAGAGAAGCAAGTAAAACTAAAAGAAAGTGTGGTAAGGAAATAAGTTGCTGAAAAACTAAAAGTGTTATATAAACAGTATACATGTAGAGGATAATCTTTGCGCCCATGCTTGAGGATCCATTTAAGGATGCAAGGGAGGCCACAAAATGTCAACAGTCAGGGTGGTCAGCTCTGCCGTTGAATAACCCACGCATTGTCAGCAACGCAAGTGCTGACAGCAGCAAAGAATTGTGCTAAACAGCCTTTACTTGGATCTCCTAAGAGATACAGCCTCCCACTGATTGACCAAACAACACTATGTGGAACAATTAAGTAGTAGTGGGGAGAAACAAATGAAAAAAAAATGAAGAGGAAGTAAAATCAAGGGGGAAGGAAAGGAGGGGGGGGAGGGAGATGAAACATTAGGGGAATGTTTCAAACATAAAATTTTTCACTGGCACCATATGCGGGCCATTGTTACCAATCTTCAAGACAGATACATACATACATACATACATACATACAATACATACATACATACATATATACATACAATACATACATACATACATACATACATACATACATACATACATACATACATACATACATACATACGTACACACATACGTGTGTGTGTTGTGTGGTGTGTGTGTGTGTGTGTGTGTGTGTTGTGTGTGTGTGAACCCCTTCAAAATATTTGAATTCGTTTTTTGTATTCGTATTCTTGTTTGTTCTCTCTCTCTCTCTCTCTCTCTCTCTCTCTCTCTCTCTCTCTCTCTCTCTCTCTCTCTTTTCGTGAAAAAAGTACATCTCTTTTAAGAAGAAAGTTGCTGACAATGAGGACACAGGCAGAGTGCTGAAACTGAATTATGACTATGACAGTGAAATCTCTCCTGAGGTATACTGCAGAGACGTTGAACATTCGATGAAAGAAAAATCATTCCAACTGACGTGATTAAAAGCTACAACGAATCTTCATTGAGATTGTAAGACATTCCAGCTTTTGCTGTTAAAGCTTTGCAACTTCTTCAAAAAAAAGCATATACTGGATGGATGGGGTTTAGTCTGATTTTGCATGGATTACATGCTTTGTATTAACTCGTAATTTGCTTTGGATTAAAATGTTTTAAAAAATTTTGACTTTTGTTTGCATTTCATGTCACCAAGGCTATATAGCTAACAGTGGTGTAGCTCCTGACATTAAAACTGATCAGTATTCAGTGTTAAGTTCTCTCTCTCTAACTAACGAAGTTAAGAGAGAGAGAGAGGGGGGAGGGAGGGAGGGGGGAAGGAGAGAGAGAGGGAGAGCATTTGCACCATAGCTATGGTCATCTCTCTGTTACTCAACTCTCAGACCCCCCCCCCTCTCACCTGCACCCCAACAGGACCCCTCTTCACCCCCCCCCCCCCCCACCCTTGCCCCCGCTTTTAACCAATTCACCACACTTCCCTCCCCTGTCCCTTGCAACTTGTTTGTCTCGTTTCCACGACTTTCTGAGATGAAAAGAATGCTGGGTGAGGTGGGGAAGAGGTGAGGGTGGGGGAGACTGGGTAAAGGGTGACCTTTCTCCACTGCCTCGTCGCTGACCAATTGTCCCGTTACTCAGACAACAGTGAGAAGTAGACATGACGTTCAGAACTGGTGGGGCTGAACAGTCTCCTTGAGAACGCCGTTAGTCGTTAGGCATGTTTCTCGACGGTGTGCCAACAACCCCTACACACACACACACACACACACACACACTACACACACACGTGCTTGCGCGCTCGCGCACGCACGCACGCAGGGACACACACACACACACACACACACACACACACACACACACACACACACACACCGGCGCGCGCGCGCACGCGCGCAAATGTATGGATACACACAAGTATATACGCACACACATACAACATGTTCCATAAGAACTGTCTTTGTCTCCCGCATCTTATTTTCCTTTAAACACATGAACCTTTTTTCTGCAGCCCTTCTCTGTATGTTGTCTTTAATGTTCAAGTTTTGGCACATGCATTGCAGACAAATGAATTTCGTGGCAAAATAGCCTTGCACAACTAATAATATGACATTTGCTGCGCTGATTTCAGCACGACTCACATTGTCGATTGATACATACAATTGCTGGACATATCAATTTTTCGGGTTTTGTTTTCTTGTTTATAAGAAAAGATTAGAGTTTATATTGCCATGAGATATTACTATGTCGGGAAAGGAATCAGAGATGACTAACGTTTCTACTTTCAGGACAGAATGGATGTCCCTACGCCCCCCCGACCCCACCCCCCTCTCCCCATCACACACACACACACACACACACACACACACACACACACACACACACACACACACACACACACACACACACACACACACACCTTACGTTTATAATTTTTGTATTGATAAAAGCCACTTTCTCTTAACATTTAAACAAGTGAAAGTTATTCCTTTATTTAAAAAAGGTGATCCCACCAATCTCTCAAACTATAGACCTATCTCAATATTATCCCTGTTGTCTAAACGACTCGAAAAACATGTTCAAACACATCTCTTTTCTCATCTTAAATATT